>JAMWET010007653.1:1852500-2060000 GCA_024036415.1 Prochilodus magdalenae | reverse complement strand
AGAAGAGAAAGAGAATGAGTTGGAAAAAGCCAGCTGATCCTGAATCTCATTGACCTAAAACCCAACAACATCACAGATTCCAAAAAGCTGCACCACACTCTCACTCAGAAGATCAGACCCAGCCAGACTATAATCAAACCCAACCGCAATTCCATCACTGACTGGACTGAAACACACAACAGCTCAAACTACAGTGCTGTTCAGCCAGGTAGGAGCAAAATAGTGAAAGCGAGAGAGTGAAAGACAGAGGAAGAGAGTGGGAGAAAGAAACGAAGCGTGAATTAGAAAATGAGACAAAGAGGAAGAGAGTGTGAGAAAATGAGATAGAATGAGACAGAAAGATTGAGTGGGTGAGAGAGAGAGAGAGAGAGAGAGAGAGAGAGAGAGAGAGAGAGAGAGAGAGAGAGAGAGAGAGAGAGAGAGAGAGAGAGAGAGAGAGAGAGAGAGAGAGAGAGAGAGAGGTGGGGCGTGGAATAGTGTATGCTATATAGAGATCAGTAGATGTAATGCCAGCAGACGTGCCAGCAGTGCAGACAAAATAAACCAGAAACAGAGCTGCTCCTCCAGACGGAGCGCTTACAGCGCAGATCCACAAACAGATATTTACAACCAACTCACCGCCAGGGCTTTACAGAACCACTCCTCCTCCGAAACGTGTTTCAGTTAAATCTGCATAAATACTGCTACATCAACACACCTGCTCTCAACACCACTACTCCCAACACACCTGCTCTCAACACCACTACTCCCAACACACCTGCTCTCAACACCACTACTCCCAACACACCTGCTCTCAACACCACTACTCCAAACACACCTGCTCTCAACACCACTACTCCCAACACACCTGCTCTCAACACCACTGCTCTCAACACCACTACTCTAAACACACCTGCTCTCAACACCACTACTCCCAACACACCTGCTCTCAACACCACTACTCCCAACACACCTGCTCTCAACACCACTACTCCCAACACACCTGCTCTCAACACCACTGCTCTCAACACCACTACTCTAAACACACCTGCTCTCAACACCACTACTCCCAACACACCTGCTCTCAACACCACTACTCCCAACACACCTGCTCTCAACACCACTACTCCCAACACACCTGCTCTCAACACCACTACTCTAAACACACCTGCTCTCAACACCACTACTACCAACACACCTGCTCTCAACACCACTACTCCCAACACACCTGCTCTCAACACCACTACTCTAAACACACTTGCTCTCAACACCACTACTCCCAACACACCTGCTCTCAACATCACTACTCTAAACAAAGCTGCTCTCAACACCACTACTCCCAGCACACCTGCTCTCAACACCACTACTACCAACACACCTGCTCTCAACATCACTACTCTAAACACACCTGCTCTCAACACCACTACTCCCAACACACCTGCTCTCAACACAACACACCTGCTCTCAACACCACTACTCCCAACACACCTGCTCTCAACACCACTACTCCCAACACACCTGCTCTCAACACCACTACTCCCAACACACCTGCTCTCAACACCACTACTCCCAACACACCTGCTCTCAACACAACACACCTGCTCTCAACACCACTACTCCCAACACACCTGCTCTCAACACCACTACTCCCAACACACCTGCTCTCAACACCACTACTACCAACACACCTGCTCTCAACACCACTACTCTAAACACACCTGCTCTCAACACCACTACTCCCAACACACCTGCTCTCAACACCACTACTCCCAACACACCTGCTCTCAACACCACTACTCCCAACACCACTACTCCCAACACACCTGCTCTCAACACCACTACTCCCAACACACCTGCTCTCAACACCACCACTCCCCACACACCTGCTCTCAACACCACTACTACCAACACACCTGCTCTCAACACCACTACTCCCAACACACCTGCTCTCAACACCACTACTCCCAACACACCTGCTCTCAACACCACTACTCCCAACACACCTGCTCTCAACACCACTACTCCCAACACACCTGCTCTCAACACCACCACTCCCCACACACCTGCTCTCAACACCACTACTCCCAACACACCTGCTCTCAACACCACTATTCCCAACACACCTGCTCTCAACATCACTTCTCTAAACACACCTGCTCTCAACACCACTACTCCCAGCACACCTGCTCTCAACACCACTACTCCCAACACACCTGCTCTCAACACCACTACTACCAACACACCTGCTCTCAACACCACTACTCTAAACACACCTGCTCTCAACACCACTACTCCCAACACACCTGCTCTCAACACCACTACTCCCCACACCACTACTCCCAACACACCGTCTCTCAACACCACTACTAACTCCCACACACCTGCTCTCAACACCACCACTCCCCACACACCTGCTCTCAACACCACTACTCCCCACACACCTGCTCTCAACACCACTACTCCCAACACACCTGCTCTCAACACCACTACTACCAACACACCTGCTCTCAACACCACTACTCCCAACACACCTGCTCTCAACACCACTACTCCCAACACACCTGCTCTCAACACCACTACTCCCAACACACCTGCTCTCAACACCACTACTCCCAACACACCTGCTCTCAACATCACTTCTCTAAACACACCTGCTCTCAACACCACTACTCCCAGCACACCTGCTCTCAACACCACTACTACCAACACACCTGCTCTCAACATCACTTCTCTAAACACACCTGCTCTCAACACCACTACTCCCAGCACACCTGCTCTCAACACCACTACTCCCAACACACCTGCTCTTAACACCACTACTCCCAACACACCTGCTCTCAACATCACCACTCCCAACACACCTGCTCTCAACACCACTACACATTATTCAACAGACCGAGACTTCAAACCATCCAGATTCAAACACCACAAAACAGGTCAATTCCACCCTTTCATCCCTTCAGCAGTTGCTCTTATATTTTCAGCAGTATTTTTATTAATCTACAGTAATCTCAGATATGTCAGTGCTTAGACAATGCTAACGTGATGATTCAGGCCTGCTTCTCAGTCCTTGAGCAGCATGCTTTGTTTTGTATTGGCATAGTGTTCTTACTCTCAACGTAAGCCCTGTTAAAATACAAAACTGCTGTTTCACTGAATCACTAGTCATCTTCCCATGACAAACGCTGTGATTGTAGTATTCTAAATCGGGCACCTTGGACAGGTAACCGAGTACTCAAGTACCCAAATGCCTACTCTGAACTGAGACAGAGACAGAAAGAGAGCACCCTCCCGCAGGGGAGAGGAAAAGCCTGCTGGTCAAACCATGCAATAGACATGGGGATGCCTGCAATGTGATGGAAACATCATAGCTAACCTTCAAAGCTTCCCACCCTGCTGAAAAAAGACAGCACAGGCCAGCATGTATTTCTTATCTGCTGTAAGCCTTATCTGCTGATTTAACTGGTCAGCCCATTGTGGTCAAGTTGGTTAACCAGCATATCAGCTTTAAAGCACACCATATACTGGTTTGTCTAATGCTTCAATGCATCTCTGCTAATTCCTGTAGAGAGAAGGAACACATGAAAAGATATTTCTTCTAAAATGAAAATAATCATAGACATATTTGTACATGTCTTACTTTAAAACCTCAATGTTGCACTGGGAGCGCGTTTTGCTTTTGCCCTCCAGCACGCTGTAAGCTCCCATAATTAGATACAAACTGGGTTTAGCCAGGGCAGAGCCACCGGCTGCATTCGCTTTCATTAACGGCTCATTATTGTACGCAGTTCATCACAAAGCACAGTAATCAAATGCACATCTGAAATATTATCTTTGGCTAATGCA
The DNA here is from genome assembly GCA_024036415.1 of Prochilodus magdalenae. Lineage (NCBI taxonomy): Eukaryota > Metazoa > Chordata > Actinopteri > Characiformes > Prochilodontidae > Prochilodus > Prochilodus magdalenae. The sequence goes on along the minus strand of JAMWET010007653.1, from coordinate 2,056,175 downwards.
GGCAGAATATATTTCGCTCAGCAGATCCAAAAGAGGACAGCAGACATTTCCATGCAGGTAATATTGGTTGTGTTGAGGCTAAAACGCTGCATAATTCGCTAGACGTCCAAAAATGTACAGATGCCAACATTTCAAAAGGGTTATTAATTAGCTGATATCTTCTGTTCTGTGAAGTAGTAAGTTTATTATGTTTATAAAGTTTTATTACATGTATTATGTGTGTGTGTGTGTGTGTGTGTGTGTGTGTGTGTGTGTGTGTGTGTGTGTGTGTGTGTGTGTGTGTGTGTGTGCGTGTGTGCATGTGTGTGTGTGTGTGTGTGTGTATATAGAAAGAAGGAGAGGCCAAAAACCTCTGTTAATTCAAAAGGATGTCAACGTCAATGGAACCAGATGTCTTTCCAAGCAGTTTTGGGCCATTTCTGTCAGTCCATTCTTCATGAAATTCACAGCCAGTGTAAACAGCTCATGTGAGCCAATGAGGCATAAAAGTAAAAAATCGAGATACACGAGAAAAATGCAACTACATGTTTTTCTTTTGACAGCGACGATATATATATATATATTGTCGCTGTCAAAAGAAAAACATGTAGCTCCATTTTTCTCCATTTATATATATATATATATGACCGAGTGCTCACAGTTTCAACGCTTGTTCAGAAGCTGTGGATAGCCTGTGCATAGAAACTGTTCATTAGCCGGTTTGTTCAAGCCTGTACACTGCAGTACCTCCTGCTTGATGATAGTAGGTGAACAGGCCATATGCTGGGTGACTACTGTATCTTTTGGATTTTCCTTAGGAAGCAGGACTGGTATATGTCCTGTAGGGCTGCAAGTTTGTTGCCCATGATAGATTTTGCTGTCCTCATCACACTCTTGGGAGCCTTGCAGTCGTAGGCGGTTTAGCTGCCATACCAGACAGTGATGCAGCCCACAAGGCTGCTCTCTATGGTGCATCTGCAGAAGTTTGTTGTCAGGAGGCAGACCTAACTCACAAGAAGAAGAGACAGTGATGGGCTAGGGTTAGGGTGGTGGGCAGATCTCACAGCTGTGTTGGTGTGGAGGGATGATGTCGAGGTGATGTCATCTGTGTACACCAAAGATAACACTGCTGACCACTTGAGCTTCACTGATGTGTAGGGAAGAGTGACAACCCCTCTGCAGCTTCCTGTAGTGCATGCTCATTGCCTTTGACAGAGCACTGACCTCATCTCGGTAGGTTTTCTAGTCTCCATCTGTAATGAGACCTAGAATGTTAGCGTCATCTTCAAACTCGAAGATGAACACAGTCCTGTGTAAACTGAGATAACAAGAAGGCCCCAAGTGTGCATTCTTGGGGAGTTGCCGTGCTCATGAGTCCGAATGAAAGAGAAGCTGTTTCCTAGTGTCACCATATAGGGTCTGTTTGTCAGGAACTAGACTGTAGAATGATGTTAGGTTGAAACATTGCTGTGAGGATTTGATTGAGTGAATGATAAGTTCTGGATTACTCCAACTCATCCTAAAGGCAGATTGAGCTCCATCACTGGGGTTCTATATACCTTTCTAGCTGAAGTCTGTCATTAGGCATGGTGACCTTAGGCTCATGGTGACCTTAGGCTGATATGCGGCTGCTCCAGGCGTTGTCATGAATGAGTGCATCCTAAAAGGCCCTATGCTAAAATTCTATTGCAAGGTTCACTTCTAATGTTGTGTAGTATTTTTTTATGAACATTAGCCGAGTATGCATTTGGTCCTCCATGTACTACCAAAACTGGCCTAATCTGCCAAGTCAAGTTTAAACATGTCCTGTGGGTATTTGGCACCAATTTATTACACAGTGTAATAGCCAACAGTGTGTAGCTCATGACAGAAAGTTGGCTTGGTGGGTATGTAAGGTGTGTGATAGGCTGTCTGCACACATATCACTCATTGCTGTCATGGATTGATACATGCTGATGATCTTCCCCTGGGCGAATGTAATCTTCCAGCAAGACAATGCAACATGACACACTGGTTGGAAGAGCATGACCAAGACTTTCAAGACTGGCCCCCTAATTCCCCAGACTTGAACCCAACAGAGCATCTGCGGGACAACTTTGATCGTCCTGTTCTGTCATGCACATTCAGCAGCTATAGGATGCACTGAAGTCAGCATGGCTCCAGATACCCGCAACAACCTGTCCCACCCTGCCTAGCTGTTGTCCATGCTGCACACGGTGGATATTAGGTCATAATATTAGGTCACACTCGACTGTCTGGCTGCAGATCCATAAGTCCTGTACGCAGCGAGGCGCAGCCTCTGCAGATCAGATTAATTGCTGCAGCACATCCTACAGATAATTCTTCATTACGTTCCATTTCCTGAATAACGTGTGCAGTCTGGCCTTCTGAAAGAGGGCACTGCAATCGGGGAATGATATTTGCATACAAGAGCGTAGTGATCCACAGTGTCAGGTAGGTGATAAGTGTCAAACCCAGAGTTCTCCAGCAGAACAGTCCCCAGAGCATTACAGTCCTGACTTGCCTTTTTCCAAGTGCATTTCGACACGGTCACTTCCCCAGGTAAACACCGCACACATACATCCATGTGATGTAAAGGAAAATGGGACGCGTTACTTGATTAATCACTGACCACTGTCTTCTACTCTTTGACAGCAACAGATGTCAATTCACGCTCATTAGGTTCAGACTTACTTCATCCAATAAGTGCACCCTTTAAACGAGAAAATTCATACTGGAATAGGAAGCTGGAGAATAGGTCAGCGCCGGAATGTAAATGCTGCGCTATTTAAGGTGGAATGGGTAAATTTGAACAAAAGCTGATTTAGCCTCATAGTTTTGATGCTGGTAGTATTTTTGATAAAGAGTAATGATGCTGGATCTGGATGATATCCTACCTGGAGTTTTATGTATAGAACTACTGATAAGTACTTCAGTGGGACATTTCAAAAAAGAGTTTTTTTTCTTTCTGTGTCTGTGAAAGTTCCAACCGCAGTCAGTGGTGCCAGTTTACAAGACAGCCTCGGCTGGAAGACAATCCACTTCTATGTAGACATGAGGGCTCTTTCTAAGATAACATAAACAGAACAAAAAATTACAGGTTCTTATACCCAAATGAAAACATAGTTTTATAAACAAAATTCCAAAAAAAACCTTACACACTGCTCTTTTTTAGCATTAAACTAAAGAAACAACATTTGTACACCAAACATGTGTTGGCTAATTGACTATATGTGTTATGTGTTTGGGGTATGTGAAACAATTTCTTTAGGAATGTGATTTCTCAGTACTGGTGCTGTATTCTGATATCTATCTACTAACTATTCTGGAAGCAGATTTCAATCAGCTGACCCCTTAAATATCCAGTATAAATGCTTTTATTGGATTGCAGATAACATGTTAAACTAGATAGAGTTAAATACTCCGATGGGAAACGGCCTTGCTGGTAGAAGCTTTGTATAAGTTATGTAAGAAAACACGAGGGAACGGCTCTAAATGATTCTCTCTAAACCCAAAGAGTCAAATTATAGTTTGATGCAAGATCCCACGTCTTACATCAAATTACCCCCTTAACAGCAACTAATGGCAGGCACATTGCACGGCAGAGCTGAAATGTTGTGATCTTTGTCACGTCTGAAGTGCCAGCACAGACTGTGTGGGTGAAATAATGACAGCTCTAGTTATGCCGTTTCTGGCCTCCTGCCACGCTTCGAGAGATGCAGATTATTTTCTTGGAGATGTCAGAGAATTTCTTTGTCCTCAATGCTCAAGTGTGAATAGGGTTGTAAGTCAAACGACATCTCTCGCAAAGCTCGGCTGTGGATCTGGGGACAGGTTGTGGGCTGCCAGACAGTAAAGACAAAGAGTATAGCTCAAAACACTTAATAGTAAAACCCAGTAATGGAAAAAAACCTCAGTCACACGGAACATCAGATCTTCAGACTCCATTAGAAATAAGTGTCAGGTATAACTGCATCAATTAATTCAAAAATGCAATGAGAATTTCTCTGCTGTAGCAGAAATATACACTATGGTGCAGGTTTATTACCTGTAAACTCTATCTGGGCTTTTAAATGCCTTTTAGCTCACACAATACAATCAGATAGGCAGGCACTGCCCCTTTGTGCTTGATCCTCATCGCATATAGGTACCCCTCCCAATCCACCACAGCCATGCACACGGAAGTGGTCACCCCGGGATCATGAAGTAAGCATCCCTACATTCCTGACATACATTGTTCTGTCTTCTTCTTTCATTCTATTCCATGGTGCCAGAAGGTGCTATTCCACTTCTGACACCAGTGTGGCTTAGTGATGAAGATGCAGGACACACTGAAGCAATGGTGGACAATGGCTGTGATATCAACCAGGTTATGTCTAGCTATACGTTTCCACTGCATGGTGGGCAGTCACACCCACCAAAACTGCCAATGCAGAAAAACAATTAACCCAGAAACCTAAATTACGTGCAGCAGCAGTACCTCTTTTTAGTAGTTAGAGAGGGGTGCTCAGAGAAACTCTTTGCATGGCCATGTCCTCTAACCTCCTCACATCTATCTGAGACACTGACAGATGCCACAATGCTTTTACTCAAGTAATATTTGACTTTTTTTAACTTTTAACAAACCACAGCAATTTTGTACGTATATGAACATTTAGATGCTAACATTTGGGCACCCTGGTAGAAATTCTGCATATTTTGTTGTTTGTTAAAGTGAAGAATGTTTTGGAAAAGGCCATTCATGCTTTTATCACATCTAGACTGGATTACTGCAATGCACTGTATCTAGGAATTAATGGAGCAGCTCTTGCGCACTTAGTTCAAAATGGCACAGCCAGAATATTAACTGGTACAAAGAAAAAGGAGCGCATTACTACAGACTTGGCATCCTAGCACCGGCTCTCCGTGCAGAACCGAATCCAGTACAAAATAGCTTTGATAGTTTTTAAAGCTTTGAATGGCCTTGCGCCTGCATATGTTCTCGGCATACTTTGATGTATGTGCTCTCAAGATGGTTAAGTTCTGCATCCCAGTCACTTTTGAGGGTTCCACAGTCGCATGTTAAACAAAAAGGGGATCATGTCTTTGCTGACGCTGCACCAAAACTCTGGAACGGTATCCCAAGTGACATTAGACACACCATCTGTGACTGGTTTTAAATCAGAGCTCAAAACTATTCTTTATAATTTAGCGTTCAGTAGCTAATAAAGTGTTGAACTGTGTACAGAGGCCTGTGTTAATGCATGTGTGTGGTGTGTATGAAAGCGGTGAACAGAGGGTTGGAAATACTTGACTTTGATTGTAAGCACTTTGGTTTTAAATGTGTCTATATAATGCCTAAATAAATAATATGCACTTACTTACTAAGAAGTTGGAAAGGCAACCTTTGCCGCAAACTATTTTGCCAGGCAAATAACAATGGAAAATCTTAATGTACAGAAACGTTTTATTTGATTAAATTAACAATGAAAAATATATTAATTTTGGCATCTAAAACAGTTTGGCCTACTAATTTTGTAGCCAGCTGGAACCCACACTTCCAGCCAGAATTAATTTAAGAAGGAACGGGAACATTTGAACAAGAAGCTGGTGAATACCAAGCTGACTTTTTAGTTGTGCTACACTCTTAGCTTCCGCATAATGGTGCTGTGTGGGAAAAGACCAAACCCATGCAGCGGTAGAGTGGTTGGTGTAGCTCAGCAGATAACACCACTGCCCGCCAGGGAGCCACCACCACATGTGGGAGACTGGGGTTCGAATCCTGGTCTGGGTGACTACGCTGTGCTACACCAATAAGAGTCCTTGGGCCAGACTCTTAACACTACACTGGCCCTCCTGTAATATAATTAACCTTGTAAGTTGCTCTGGATAAGAGTGTCAGCTAAATGCTGTAAATGTAGTTCTAAATCTCAGCGTGGACCTACTCAGATAGGGGTGTTGTATTATTCCAGTGTGCACACATTTGATGTAGTAAGGGGGTCAAATCTGAATGGCATGTTGAATCCCATATTTTCTAAACCTACAAAAAGCTGATTGGGAAGTTATATGTTTACAATTTTTGGTTTGATAAGCTCTCCAGACTCCCAAATGAATGAGCACAGGAACTGTAAAAATGAGTTTAAGATTGTCTTGCTATTACTATATGCTGTATATGCTGTTTAAGAACGTTCATGAACTGCTTCATAAATAAGCTGTTCAGTGCCTACACCTGTCCATATCCAAGTCAGCCTTAAAGACAAGTGTTAATGATTGTTTATTCCCAGGCTTGTTATATTCGAACTGTAACTACATGAAAAACAAAGCAAACTCAGCTATTTTAAACCATAGAATTGAATGGAAGCCTGGTTTTCCATTTAAGGGGTTTAAGCAAAGGAGGGAAGTGCGAGCATTGTCTGAATTCTACTAAAAGCGATATGGGGTCAGGCAGGTCTTTCAGTGCTATTTTTCTTCCCACAGTGGTGAGTCTGAACGGGGAAAAGAGTAGGAGAGTGAGAAAGCTCGGAATGTGCCAGCACCCCCACCACCAAATCTAATATTTAACACTGACCTATTTTAAAGGCTGCGGGGTACGATATTTTGGACCTGCTCGGGGAGCTGAAGGCAGCCCAAATGAGGAAAAAAGGTGGACGTCGAGACAGTGTCATTGTCTGAAAGCTCTCGTGTTAAGGCTTCCAACCTTGTCTTAGGCTTTATGTGAAGAACAGAAGTCATTCCGGTCTGCATGTGAGGCTGTGTTTTGAATAATGCTATTAATAACAGCATATTGTTGTAAATCTTAGGCAAGTAGGCCACATGTGCTCAGCCGGGGATGGGCTGTTTGAGACTGGCTCCCCTCGGGACTGCACTGAGTGACTGTCCCTGTACATGTCTGTGTTTGCTCGTTCGCTTACAGCTCAAAGGAACAACGCATCACCATAGCAACCTCAAAAAGGTGTATGGTTTTACTGTCACCTTCAACTAAGCAGTAAACAACACTGAATGCTGAACATCAACATCAAACTCCACTGCGCTCCTGCTGTCCTATTCACAGCTTTTGTCGCAGTCAGCAGCTGTTCCAGCGTAAACTGTTTGCATGTTCTCATAAACCCCGAGCAAGCAGACAGTTGAAAAGCCCAAGGAAATCAGTGCACCAGCCTCGCTGCATGGCATCGCTTGAATGATGCGCTGTCACATCCTGTTACACTGTTACTCAGCACCTGTTAGGGGTCGTTCCAGCGCCGCGGACAGCGACAGGCCCATTAAACAGCTCAAGGCTGAAAACCTTGGTGGGATTTAATTATCCGCAGCGAACCGATTCTGAGCCGTAATTGAAAAGGGCTCCTCAGGGCCACTCGGGAACGAGACAGACTCACCACTTTGAAGTCTTCAGGCCGACATGGTGACCCCCTGAACTGGCACGCGAGGAGCATGTCTCTGATGTCGTGACCCGTTCGGTTATAGAACTCAAGCATGTTAAAGGGCCGGGGCTTAAAGTTCTGGAAATCGGCTTTGGTCTTCAGAGCCTCCAGAACACTCTCCTCAATCAGATGGACATCACGAATCTCATACCTTAGAATAAAAAAGAGTGAGAGAGAAAAAATAGAAGTTATGAAAAGGTTGATTGATTGATTGACATGAGCCTAGTAGGAGCACCAGACTCACTGTAAGACCACAACTAATTTATTATTGTCAAAATGTGTATGTCTCTTGTTTATGCTTTTATGTATTGGGCGGTGAGGAATTGGAAGCTCATGGCTGGAAGTGACCTGTCGGCTATCTCAGCTGATCTAGCCAGCACCGGTCCCCGCCACTTGTGCTGTGTTCAAGAGCATTCAAGAGCATTGAAGTGCTATGTATCTTGTGTCTTCCTCTATGCTGACACCACATCACGACACTACATTTTATGAAAGGTTTAAATGCCCATTTTCTAGTTCTTACCATTGACTTTAACATATTGGAGAACAGAAAATAAAACAGGAAAATAACATTTGCACAGGCCATTATCGGTATTTCCGGTGCTAAATTTAGTCATTATAATGTCTGCTCTTGTAGAGATCTGTTTGCTTACAAAGTCAACAAAACAGGTCACCAAAGGTGACCAAACCTTCCCATATGGCAGCAGATATTTTATAACAAGCATGAGCTAGCATGCATCTCCAATTTCCAACACACCTAATCCTGAATTGAAGTGGGTGTGTTTTGGCAGGAAAGCACTGAAATGTGCAGGGCAGGAGGATCCTCCAAGATCAGGGTTGGGTACCACTGCTCTGAATCACAACATATCCACAACAATGGACTCATGTTAAAGTAATTACACCAATTTCACCTTCAACATTTCTACACAGTTCATTCATTGAGATGTAAATAAAGTTGTTAGAGGTGGAGAGCTGGTTTCTATCACCACCACTGTGAACGATTCTGACTTTTTCTAAATTTCTCTAGAACAAAGCATTTCACACAAATCACTCTGAATGGCTTTGTTTGCATCTGATTCATTTAAATATGCAGAAGTTTAGAAATATCAGTGGACCTCCCCCGTAGGGCACTGGTCGTGCATAGTACAAAAGTATAACATCCTCACTTTATACCAGCAAAACTTTCACTGACTCATTAGTGTGTTTGTATTGTCTCTGACTTTCCTCTCTGACACAGCACAGTGATTTCTGTATTCAAACACTGGCAGCCTTTTTAGTCAAAAAATATGCAAGCAGACTTTCACTGAATTATGAAAGAATGGCACTCTATGCTAGAGACAGCAATCACACAGAAGATCAAAGACAAGCTGATACCTTAATGCAACTGTGGAACAGCAAACAGGATTCGTTTCATTAATTTTATAAATTATCATAAAAAGCTTTTTTTTTTAAAAAAAAAAAAAGAAAGAACTATCACATTCTGTTCCCTGAGGCGCTGCAGGGCAAAACACTAGACGTTACACTGAGAATATAATAGTGAGTGTGTGTCTATGTGTAAGAGTAAGAGCAACAGGCATGACTATAAAGTCACATTCGAACCCCGCTCACACGATTACCATGCTGCCACGTGACACTTCAACACTGCAGCCACAAAACTTTGCACTATATTTCACTGCCAAATGGCAGCTGCCATCGATAGCAGAGCCAAAAATAGCATTTCATTTCGAGGTTCTGTGAATGTTGCACCTCAGCAGTCCACAGACCTTCAACAACCACTGTAATGCCTGTGGGAGATTGATTACCTGTGGCGAGTAAACTCTGCTTCTGATGATCATTCCATGCCTGATTAAAAAGAACACCGAACTCTACTAGGTTCCAATGGTTCTACCACGAGAAAGGATGGAGAGAGAACGACTAGAACGCTATAGACTAGAATGAAACTGCATCTTTCGCTCTGCTGAAGCTGAGCACATGAACATGAACTGCTGTTATTACATGCTGAGTGTTGGGGTAACAGTCTTGGAGTCCTATATTAGACTGCACAGTTGTGTGTTCCAAAACTCATCATCCCACATCAGTACCTGACCTCACTAATGCTCTTACAGTTACCATCCAGCTGCTTAATTACCCCAAAGGCTTCCCAGTGCTTATGTAAGTCAAGTTAGACATAAATTAACACTGGAAAGTTTTTTTTTTTTAATTAGAAATTGGAAGGGTTAATTCATCATTGTGAGAATAGTTCAACACTGAAAGGGTTAATCTAGCACTGGAAGACAAATACAATGCTATGAGCCCATTTTGCACTTAATTCAACACTGTGAGAACATTTCAGCACTGTAACAATGATCCAACACTGAGCTAATCCAAAGTAGTGTAAGAAATTAACTCTTGCCACAGTTAATCCAACTGTGTAAGGGTAATTCAATACTTTGAGGGTATGATTTGGCAATATTTAAGGTATATATAACTATTAATACCTTAGACATAAAGGCACAATTATATACATTGTAGTGGGGCTAAGATATAGATTGGAAAATTCTGGCATACCCAGACCCCAATGGTGGAGGGAGCTGTTTACAATGCATAAGGTCAGGAGCATGTGGGATGTGGGAACGTCTTGACCTATTTCTTTGTGACATTCTGGTTGAAGACATGGGGTTTATAACAACGTTCAGTGTATGCATTTGAGAAGTGAACCTCAAGTATATGACAACAATACCTATTTAAAGAAAAGCAAGAGGAGCATTACATCATCTTCTGAACACTGCATAAGTATGGAAGCTCTGTACCGTATGATTGGCCATTGAATTAAATCCACAGAGGGGTACATTTTTCAGCATACACCTGACAATAAGGCTTGGAGCCTGTTCTCTTTAATCCACACCCCAGCGTCTGATGGAACACAGGTGCTTTATTTTGATGTCTGGATTAGTCAGTTGGAGCCACTAAATCACAACAACTTCAAGAGTTAATCCAACACTGCAGAAGTAATCCAGCACTGTAAGAGAATTTAAATACTGTAATCCAATACTGTAAGAGTTAATTCAGCACTGCAAGAGTAATCCAACTCTATATGAGTAATTCAGCACTGTAAGAGTAATTTGACTTAAGAGTTCATTCAACACTGTAGGGATATCCAACACAGGGATATGCAAATGTTATTCAAAACTCCACAGGCCCTCTTATATAAACACATATTCTGGGTGATTAGATCATAAGTACTAGGTTTAGATGTGAATGGGATACAACAGTCGTAATTTGATCACCCAACCCACCTTTAGGTAAGGGACGCATATGACTGCTTAACATTTGTTGTGTGAATGCTAAAGCATCTTGATGCATCACTGACAGCACCATAGGACCATCTTACTCATCTTTGTCATCACAGCAGAGACCACAGCGACTGCATACCAGCTCTACCATTTGTTTACAGATCGTGTTAGCAGTCCATCTGGTTTAAACGTTTGGAACCCTTTGTGCCCTTTGAGTGTGGACTTATTGTACATGTTTGTTTGACAGCAGGCGCCGCGAGAGAAGCAGTAAATGTGGATGGTCATGATATCCAGTCACTGGAGATGTGTTTGTGACCCATGGGAATGTATGAACAGGGCTTAAGAGTTATTTCAGCACTGTAAGAGTTAACGTGATGACCATTCAACCTTCATGAATGTGCTATTTCAATACCTAGCAGTTTGTTCCACATTTTGACAGTTAATTCTACACAGTGTGGGTGCATTGCACTGGGGGATTTTGTAGTGTGTTGGTTGGAAGAAATGACTGCTCTCTAATGACGCTCTAATTAAAGTCCGGATATGAGCTGTGCATCTGATTTCATGCAGTCAGTTTTGAATATGACTGCATGCAGTCAGTGAATCACGCGTTCCTTGCGGTGAGTCACACACCTACTGCTGCTCACCACAGCGCGCAACTCCACTCACGCACACACACCTTGAGTTGAGCAGTGCCAGCAGCTCCCCGGCGTGGTACAGGTCATTGCGAGTGACCCTGCCAAAGCGGAAGGCGTTCAGGTTGCAGATTGTCACGGCAGGGAAGACCATGGAGGGCGCAACGACCTCATCCAGTTTGGTCACGTGCGGGTACTCCAGGTAGAAGAGCACACGGTCAACACACACACACAGCAGGAACGCCACTGAGCTGAGGAAGAAGAGCAGCCACAGGCAGCACCTCGCCGTGATCCTGTCGTAGGAGAAAATGTGTGCAATGCCGTGCAGCGTTGACATGTGTGCGAACACCTGGAGAGGCGGGGGCTCGTCCACAGGCACCGCTTCCACCTTCAGATCCATCACAGTGGCGGGCTTCATCTGAGAACTGCCCCTCTCTCACAACAAAGCCAGATGCCAAGTGATCCCTCTCTCCCCTCAGTTCACCAAGCCTGTTTCAGATACCTTTGAAGCAACAAAAAACATTATCTAAAGGAGACACAAAGATATGTCTGGATAAAAAGTTATCTTCATTGTGTGGTTTATAAAAAAGAAAATTAACAATTAAAATATAGAAAAGAAAATAGAATAATAACAGCAAACTGAATGCTTCAGACTAAAATAGAACAGATGAATAGAATAGAATAGAATAGAATAGAATAGAATAGAATAGAATAGAATAGAATAGGGTGAACTTAATGCAATGAGGCTTAACAGGTTTATAGAATAGAATTGAATAGAATAGAATAGAATAGAATAGAATAGAATAGAATAGAATAGAATAGAATAGGGTGAACTTAATGCAATGAGGCTTAACAGGTTTATAGAATAGAATAGAATAGAATAGAATAGAATAGAATAGAATAGAATAGAATAGAATAGAATAGGGTGAACTTAATGCAATGAGGCTTAACAGGTTTATAGAATAGAATAGAATAGAATAGAATAGAATAGAATAGAATAGAATAGAAAAACAGTTATTTCTCTGTTTGGGAAAAAAAACCCTGATAAAGGAAAACCCCATCACTCTCTTTTCTCACAACCCGCAGCCCTGTGCCATTCTTCTTACAGTCGGTGTCACGTGGATCCACGCGGGGTTCTGCGAGCTGGCGCGTGGAAACGGCTCTTCATCCCTCAGCTGCTAACGCGTGCGTGATGTGAGTGTATGTCCAAACTCGATGTATTGAAGCCGCTCAGATCCGCACCGTGGCGCCAATACTGTTTCTCTTTGCCCGCGCGACTTCGGAGCCTAACGGGTGATGTCAGAGTCCCGGAGTTGCACCTTTAGAAGCAAACAGACGGAGCCGGGCAGCACTTGTTAACGCGTAAAAGAGCCGAGAGGAGCTTCTTCACCTCCTCGCAGGCGTGACAGGAGCTCGCGGAGGGAAAGCGAACCCGTTGTTTTCAGGTCTGCTACGCGCACGATTTCACATGGCCGTCTGAAGGGAGCTCAGAAGCCAAAGTGCCGTTTCCCACGAGCCTGCTGGATCCACAGCACCGCTGTTTACTTCACATTCGACTCCGCGAGGACAAAAGGCGGGAGAGCGGATCCCTGTCAGGCGATCAAAGAGCCCACCCCAGCCGTCCAGTCACGCTTCCCTCAGGACTGGCGATCTGTTCCAGCCGACCCGGTTCGTCCATCCACAGCTGGACAGTAAGATGGTGAAAAGGAGGAGAGCGTGAGGGGCGAGGCGTCCCGCTTTCCTCTCTCCATCTCTGATGTTCTCCTGCAGGCTTTGAGGTTGAGGATGGAGCTACTCTCTCCCCTCCCTTCCCCTCCCACACACACACCTCCCTTCCTACGCGCTTAAAAAGAGGGTTCTGCACGAGGTTCTGTATAGAACCTTTATAAGGACTTAAATGTTTTTTTGCAGGGTGAGATCATTCATCAAATGGGTTCTGTTACTGTTATGATTTCAACCCTGAAACAGTGGAAGAACTCTCTTTCTGGGGCTGTACAGAACCATTTACAAAAGGTTCTATATTGAACCTTATACAACACATTCTCTATCAAGCCAAAGAACCATTTCACCCTTCTAATGAACCATACCAATCATATTTTCCAACAATCTGAAGAACCTTTCTAATAAAACCATTCCTTCACAATATAACCCATACAGAGGCATCTTTTTAAGAGTGTTCACCAAAAAACAGTCAACCTAAGAGGACAGTTCTAACAGGGTTCTTTAAACACCATAACACTGAAGGAATCATTTGCATTCCTAAAGCATTCTTTGTATGGTAAAATAGTTCCGCAGCTTGATGGAGCATGTCGTTGTATAAGGTGTTATATTGAACTTTCTGAAAATATTCTGTTCTGTATATACATGTTTTGTATAGCACCACCAAAAAGGGTTCTTCCATTGTTACCGGAACCATTTAACCATGCAAAAAACCTAAGAGTGCTAACAAAGGTACTTGCCATAGATGCCTTAGAACCACTTACAGTTCCTAAATGGCCCATTATTATAAAGTGTAAATGTGTAATGTATAAAAAATAAAAGGCAGAGCCATTCAGAAACCTTTACTGTTAATTAGTCCAGAGTCCTCCCTCATTTAACATTAGACAGAGAACCAGGTCAACAGGAAATGCTGTCTTTAAAGGATGATTTCATTCACTGAAAGAAACATGCTGATCAGCTCTACCTGCCCCCTCAGCTACTAAGCCAACCAGCTAGCCAAATTCAAATGACAGTTGGGTTCAGTTTCACTAGCCATACCCATACATGCCAGACCTGCTGAATCCATAATGCTGAGCCATTATCTACAAACAGAGAAAACGTGGAACTCTCAAAAGAACCCGGGACATCTAAAGAACTGCAGGCCTCAGTTCACTCAGTTCAGGTCAATGTGCAAAAAAAAAAAACTTGGGCTAATTGATGAATTCTGCTCTCTATCAGATAATCCTGAAGGAGAACATTCGACTGTCAGTTTGTGACTTAAGCTCAAGTGCAGTGGAACTATGCAGCAGGATGATGATTCAAAGCACACCAGCAAGTCCGCCTTTGTGCGACACAAAGCCCTGACTTGAATTCCATTGAGACGATGTGGCAAGACCTTAAACAGGCAGTTAAAACCTCCAGTGTAGCCAACTAAAACAGTTCTGCAAAGAAGAGTGGGCCAGAGTTCCTACACAGTGATGTAAAAGACTCCCAGTTATTAAGTTATGGAGCAGCTATGGGGCAGTTAATATATACATTTTTACTGAGCTGGTTTTTATAACATTGAAAATACACTGGATTAAAAATGGGCCAGTTCTGCAGTGTAGGTTCCATGAAGGCACAGTATGAAAGTGAACAGTATGGGACATTTGGTTCTCTCTCATATCTCAATCTCAGCCACTACAACTGAAAGGACAGCTTTGGCCTCCTTCACTTTTTCTAATAAAAGCCGCAGGAAAAAAGCAGCTGCTTGTGTGGGGCATGCTAACGTCCCAACAGTGTCAGCGTTTTTCATAATGCTGGAGACATTAGGTTCTCACAAGGAGCTAAATACATACACACACAGCCCAGTATAGCTGCAATGAATGTGAAAGAAGGGCATATGGCAGGCGCAGGTGCATCGGCTGTAGCTCTTCCACAGGCACCGTTCCCAGGCATCTTTCAGGCAGACACATCGAGGGACCATGAATCGCACCGTTTCCTGTTTTCTCATTTGCTTTAGGCTAGCTGCTGCTTTCACCAAACACATCTGTCCTACAGCATCCAGACATCCCTTCTTTCAGTGTAATTCAGCTATGTTAAGGTGCATCCATTACTGACACACACACACACTCACCCCCACTGTTCAGTAGAATGGCATGCTAAGTCAATGTCAAGTATGGCTAGAGGGGTATAAACCCCCACAGTATTGGGCTGTGGAGTGGTGGAACTGCATTCATCCAGTACCTTTGATGTGAGTTGGAGTGACCTAGAACCGATCCTCCAAAATCAGCACCTGACCTCACAAATGATCAATCAAATCCTCACTGCAATTTTCCAACACAACATCTTCTGTAAAGCCCTCCCAGAGGAGCAGCTGTTAACTGCAGCAAAGGAGGAGCATATTCCCTATTAATACTCTGGGTTTTGGATGAGTAGGTGAACTAAACATAGGGTGGACTAAAATTAGAACAGATGATTACTGTATTATGCTCACTGAAGCAGTGGAGATCAAAGCGGTGGGTCCAAATGGGCTCCTACTTTAAGAGGATGTAAAGAAGAAGCATCATGCAAAATTTATGCTCACATATCACGTTTCAGCTGACTGTAATTACCACCCTTTCTAATGTGCCTTGAAGCTTTTTTACACCAGCAACCTGCCGGTTATTAGATAGGATCCATATTCAGGAGCTTTAATTCAGCTTATTATCATGTGGGTTGGTCTACCATAGTATGAATATAGAACAGTGCAAACCCATCTCCAAAAGAGTTGGAACGCTGTGTAACTACAGTAACTAAAAACTGAGTATACTGATGTGTACTTCATTTAAAGCTTTTACATTCATTATCAACCGAATAGTTGCAGAGAACAGCTGCACCCAAAAGGAATCAACCTACTGGAAATAACTTTGACACTGTGAGACATGCAAATGAGTTTTCATCACGTTTGCGCATGTGATATAAGCCATGACAGGCCTTATGGGACTGTTCCAACAGCCACAATTGTGGACATTCAGTGAGCAGTAACGTCTCCATGAGTCATCCTGTTAGTGCCAGCACCATTGGCAGATGGCTGCACAATGCAGGACTACAAGCACACAGACCATTACAACACCTGCCCTTAATATCACGTCAGCGCCACCCAAGACTGCGATGGTGTCATGCCAGACTTTCCGGGGGTGACTCAGAATGAGAATGGGTCATCTTTAGTGACGAGGTCCCCTTTTTTGTCTGGGTGGAAATGACCAACAAATCTATGGGCAGAGCCACCATGGTCAGCGCCAACGCACCACACATCCAGAAGGCCCGGTGTCACTCCACCTCCACCCCTATCATACTGAATCTGCAGAAACTGTGTAAGAACATTCCAGCTGCATGGGTCGGATTATCACAGGACACCATTAGGAACCTCTACAATTCCAAGCTGATATTTCTGGCATGTTACTTTAGCAAACATAGGGACCGATGACATACTGAAAAGAAAAAAAAAAAAAAAAAATATATATATATATATATATATATATATATATATATATATATATATATATATATAAATATTATTATATTATTATATTAATATATAATATTAATGCATTTTATAATACAAAATCACACAAAAAAACATCTCATACATCCCATGGAAACATGGTTTTAAATTTTTGATACAGATTGACGGCTCTACATCAAGGTTTTGAATCATTCTCCCTTGGCCTTGTACACAAGCAGTGTACAGATTTGTCACGCTGATCACCTCCATCTGACATTATGCCATGAATGGTCCAGTATGTAAGCATGATGAACCCGTTCAGCCTTTACTAATGTAAGGAAATATTTATAATGTCTTGTCAAATATTCATGGTAACAGGAGATGAACAGGGCCTACATCTCTATAGCAAGATGCAATGGTGCCTTTTGACATATGTAGACAGACACACATACCCACACACACAGAGGCCATCCAACATGACAAAGCATGAGAGATGATGTGCGCATGTGCTGTATGTATGTGTGTTGTGTGCACGTATGTAGGTCTCAGCGGAGATGGCCTGCTTCTTTTCAGGAATCCTACCACATGACTACACCGTAAAAGCCACTGCCCTGATGATGCGTCTATCTAAATGATTTAGGCACCACTTAACTGCAAGAGTCAGCAATAGAAATTCATGGAGGACACAGAGACCAGATACCACTCTCAAAACAATCCTTCCTCAACATAATCTTGACTGTCATAATGGGAACAGCAGTCAATACAATACTGCAGAAAACATAGGCTTTACAGAAGGTTACTCCGCAGGCTCAACAGCTACATGTAATATCGAAGTTTTAGTATGTAGTGTGATCTTTATTAGAACTTCCATTGTTTTCAGGAGAGAGAAATCTGCAGCCTTTCCCCCACATATGTGTGTGTTGTCCCATTTAAACAGTTTGGATATTTTACATTAAACAGAATTTATCATAACACGCTTGTGTAGCGGCCTGCTACTGGCTGGCACTACCTTTGAGAACCTGGGATAGATAGTCACACAAGCAGCCACACACAGAAGCTGATGGTTGGCACATGCTCTAATGAAAAATAGACTATTCATGTTTATTGTTCTCAGTGACGCTGCTTTTTACTGTAAAGGTATGTGTATGTGCAGGACGTTCACAGGAAGGAAGATGTCTTTGGCTGTGGGTAAGATCCCCTATGGGTTTGTGCTTCAATGCAGTATGTGACAATATGTGATGCTGGTGCACCTCTCACAGCAAAGTCATGGCCTTCCTGGTGTCTTACCCTGCACTGATGAAGTAGGATAGCATACCCAACCCTGCATTCTGGAGAAAAGCAGTGTTTCCACAAATTCAAAGGCTAATGGGGAAGGTGGGGTGGTGTTCTCCAGGGACTCTGCTTAGTGTCTTCTTAGTGTCTTACTCTCACTGATATCACATTAGATTATGTCAAAAGGCTACGATACAGCAGACTACAACAGCAACCGCTGATGCACACACTGTTTTTTCTGCTCTACCAATCCCCTGAGCATTGCCTGATCAGAATGCTTTTTGCAAATATTTTATTAGAGTGAGTGTAAAAAATGAATGGGAGTCTGAATGAATGCTGGCTGAATAGTAGCTATAAGTATCAAACAAAAACATACTGGTACAATACTTAGGCCCCATAAGTTCACACAAGTTTTACAGTGTTGGTGATGTCTACGACACAAATATAGGCATTGTATTTACTATCCAAACCACCAGTGAGCCTACTGTCCTGCGTTTATACAGGGGTTGGACAATGAAACTAAAACACCTGTCATTTTAGTGTGGGAGGTCTCATGGCTAAATTGGACCAGCCTGGTGGCCAATCTTCATTAATTGCACATTGCACCAGTAAGAGCAGAGTGTGAAGGTTCAGTTAGCAGGTAAGAGCGCAGTTCTGCTCAACATACTGCAATGCACACAACATTATGGGTGACATACCAAGTTCAAAAGAGGACAAATTGTTGGTACACGTCTTTGTGATGTATCAAGAGCCACGGTATCCAGGGTAATGTCAGCATACCACCAAGAAGGACGAACCACATCCAACAGGATTAACTGTGGACGCAGGAGGAAGCTGTCTGAAAGGGATGTTCGGGTGCTAACCCGGATTGTATCCAAAAAACATAAAACCATGGCTGCCCAAATGACGCTGTATTGGCCGCAAAAGGAGGCCCTACACCATACTAATAAATGATTGTGGTCTAAAACCAGGTGATTCAGTTTCATTGTCCAACCCCTGTAGGTGGCATTCTGATTATAGTAAAAAATCTGAAGATATTTTGCTTTTGGGGGACTTTTTTGCCTGCATCTACCCTACCACCATGACCTTGCTATCATTAAACAGTATCTCAGAGCTTAGGCAGACAAGATATATATATATATATATATATATATATATATATATACAATGACAAGTTTTTAGTGCTGTGGATTTTAAAGGGTGGACATATGGTTCCTATCATCACCTCCATGAACATTCTCAAGTTTCTCTACACCAGATCATTTTACACAAAACACACTGAATGACTTTGGTTATATCTCAACCCCTGGACTATGCAGAAATTTTGAAAAACTGGTCGAACTGTTTAATCTCATGCATGAAAGACATATAGTATAAAAAGCCAAGTGTAAGACACAACAGATTAATGACTAAGTGTGGTGTGGTAACTGTATGAAATAATGTTTATTAGATCATAAGTTCATTTATATACAACACAGTGAGGTACCATCACATGGGCGGAGTTGAAAAATGAAGGGATAAGGTATGGGGGTTGGAGAGTGTGTAGTAACTAAGGTTCATTCTCTCATCAGCATGGTGTTTTATGAACCATGAGATCAGATCAGGTATTGTGACACAGAAGGATTACAACTAGGTATCTAGTATCTGACAGTTGGAGGCCCAGAGTTATCTGCAAGATGGATGTGTGTGACTGGCTGAATGAGGTTTCAGGGGGTTCTCCTCATCCCTGCCTACCCCGAGGGCCTCCGTTTTTACGTCTGCATGAGCCCAGAAGCGTCTCCAGGGCCATCTTCACGAAGGCCTGGAAGTTACTGCTTCTCTCCCTTCGGCTGTCCTGCGAGGGAAAGACACACAGACAGATACCTTCACTGGAAACACAGTATGTGCAGCCATATTTCTACACCCTCCACACGCTACACAGATTCTGAGTAATTCATAGTAGATACTGAATAATTCATAGGGAATACTGAATCATTCACAGGAGTTAGTGAATACTTCAAAGTAGTCACTGAATAATACTGTACATAGTAGATACTGAATAAACTGTAGTAGTACTTGATAAATTCATACTAGATGCTGAATAATTCCTAGTAGATATCGACTAATTCAGAGTGGATACTGAACAATACATAGTAGGTACTGGATAAACTATAGCAGTGATTCATACTAAATGCAAATAAATCCCAGTAGATATTGACTTATTCATAGTGGATACTGAGTCAATCACAGTAGATACTTAATAATTACTAATATTTACTGAATAATTAATAGTGAATACTGAATAATTCAAAGCAGATACTAAATAATTTATAATAGATACTGCATAAGTCATAGTAGATGCTGAATAATTCATAGCGGATACTGAATAATTTGTGGTAGATATTGAATACTTTGGTTACCTTAAGATCAGTACTTGAATACTGTGTGTTAAGGTGCTGTCTCTAATACAGACATCCATTATAAGGGGACAGAAATCTAGTCTACCTCACATCTTTCTAACATCATGTACCGCAGTGCAGTAAATGCTTACCTCCTTGCTTCTTATTGTCATCTCCTTTCTGATCACCTTTCTTCGGCTGCTCCTTAGGACTCTGAGGTTGCTGCATGAGGGAAAGCACACAAACGGGAGTTTAGCAAGTGAGATACCAGCTTCAACATATTTGTGTGTCAAACCATGCAACCTCATGTTGGTGAGAAGCACAGTGAGGCCTCTCGCTCTATATTTTGCTCTGTGTAGGGGAAGCATATTACATCGGCCATCCTGTTGACCTGGTAGTAAATCAGAGATCGCTGAATTACCGCCTACAGAAATGTACTTCAGATAAGAGCGGGTCCCTGAGTGCTGCGGCCTAAATGTAACCCTAGAGGAGCTCACTTCCTACAGATTTATAGTGAATATAGCGTGTGGGCCGCGAGTAGAGCTTCGAATGGGCCTATATTTACCTTGGTGGCGGATTTCTTGTCCGACTTGTTACCTGCAAAGAATGAAGGAGAACATGAGAGCAACCCTAAAGCTAAGTGCAGTCTTTCATAAGACTTTGCATTTAGTTGAACCAACAATCCATGACTCAAAATGCAAAAATGTACAGTTACTTTTCTCATATTCTAAAGTCTGACTCCCCTCTAACTCTCCAAGTGTACCTTTTGTTCCAGGCATGTTGGCTGTGCTCCAAAGTCTTTGCGTGCTTTTTGAAAATGAGGTGCCCAGGCTTAGCTGCTTCGCTCATTTATTGCAGAGGATGGTGAATGGCTCCGTCACCAGGGCCCCTTCGGGAAAAAGCGCTAGGAAAAAGCAAAGAGCCCCGTCAGCTGTGGTGCTCCGCAGCCCTCGAGCGCATCTCTGCTGAGGTCAGGCGAAACCGCAGGCACCAGAGCTCCTTTTGTACAGTTAATCCTTTTATTGTTATGAAAATGATGGACGGTTCGTTCATATTGCTTACTTTGTCCAGAACCGTGTTACTGTTGAAAAAATAAAAACACATTTTCATGTGAATGTCATATTCTACAGCAGCTAGGCCTGGCCTGAGGCCTTCAATGGTCAATGCTGGTGCTATTCTCATGGGAAATGTCATTATTTGCTCCAGAAATCTTTGAGGTCACATTAAAACAATATTCATTATTTAATATCTATGGGGAAAAGTGCATGGTCTAGCATTAAGGGTGATGAGTGACAACAGCTTCTCTGAATATGCCCTTTGGAATACAAAGCATGAACTCATTTCTTCTACGGAAACATGTTTCTGCATGACTTTATATCTAATAATAATGACTTACTTTCTCATAATCATGACTTAACATCTCCTAAGTATGACTTATTTTTTTTTATTATGACTTACAGAATAGAGATACACAGAGACAAATCTCTCCTTTTACAAAATAGATGAAGCCTGATAAAAAATAAGTTAGAACTAAATAGAATATAGTAGAATAAAAAGGGAGTAGTCTGTCCTGACTTTTACAAGGTTAAACAATAGCAAAGGCCTAAAAACACCTGTCCAAATTCCCCCTAAATATGAATATGCCTGAAAGGTATGAAAGTTTGAGGATTCACTTGGAAATCAAGTCATATGATATTTTGAATATTAGGAAAAGGGAACTCCACTGATTTCAAACATTGTACATAATTAAATGATTGAGATGTAAACAATGTTGTCCAGAGTGGTTTGGTGTGAAATGCTCCGTTCTTGACAAATGTGATGATAATAGAAACTGGATGTCCACCTTCCACATCCTCACAAAAAAATGATTACATAAAATGGTTATGAATATGCTGCCGGACACCTGACATATTGTTTTGTTTTGATAGTGAAGTTTTGCTTTGAAATGTACACACACAGAGTGTTGCGAGGCAAAAAAGGCCCAAAGAAAAACTATTATTTAAGATTTTACCATCATCAGTATCCATAGAAAAACATATTTAGTAAATAAAATGGCTACATTTGTCTTCTAGCCATGGTGACCCCAGGTTCCCATCACCACCACTGTAAAGAAAGTCTATAGTGTCAACAATTTCACAAACCCTGAACTAATTGTGCAGAACTGTGAAGTAATCAGTTGGATTCCCCTTTACAGGAGAGATACAGAATGGCACTATGAAGTACCTGGTTTGGTAATTCACCCACTTGGATAAAAATGTAGAAATTGGTAAGAAGGGAGAAGAAAAGGAGAAAACGGGAAAATTCTAATTATTTATAAAGTCTAAAACAGGTTCACATAACACACGATCACAATCTGTTCTATCAGCCATTTCATGGCACTTTGAATCTTTATGTTTACATATCAAGGCCTAAATGATAAAGAAATTCCCCTTCTTGTTCTTTTTTCCTTCAGCTCAAAATGTGTTTCATAATTTTTCGATATTAGATTTTTGGTCATTATTTTCCATCACTTCAGTCTGTTTGATAGTCCTTCATAGCCTGACAACGGTTACCTCTAACTGATATACCTCTGACAAACGGATGCAGGCAAACACTGTATTTGCCATAAGCAGTAACATATTAGTAAATCTGAAAACCCAGTTTCTTATAATCATCACCTAATATATCATAATCATGACTTAATTGCTCATAACTATGCCTTTTTATTATTATGACTTACAGAATAGAACAATAAGGGCGTAGTGGTCCACCCTGTTGTGTTTGTACGGATCATAGTACAGCGCAGGTCTACAGTTCCGCACTGCTAACCTACGAACACTGGTGCTCGGCTGGATCTGTGGGCTATCAGCGGTTCGGATGTTATAGGGATCAGCGCGATTCCAGGCGACGGGAAAACGGTGGTCACGTGATGTTATCCGTCCATCCAGGCAAAATGAGCCGGTGAGGATTTGGAGGTAGGAGCGCTGTATAGCAAAAAAACGATTTTGATTAAAAAGTAAATTATTGAGGAGGAGATACAAGTTTGGAATTGTATAATGTTGTCAGTTCAGCTAACTGACATGGTTTGTGTGGCTGGCGGTTCGTTCCTTCAAGCTGGGTGTTGCCCATTAGCTCCTGCGCTAGCTGCTAGCTGGCTGGTTTCCTTAGCCGAGAAGCTAACTAACTGTTGCCTAGCAGGACGGCTTGCAGCTTTTTTGAAGGGGCGGTTTGGGTTTCTACGATCAGATAAACACATTTTACCTTACTTTGTACAGACATCGCTGCGTTAACATGAACCTGTCGCCGATAATCCCAAATGTAGGAAAATAATTAGCTTTATTTGGAGCCATATCATTAGCAAGTGTCTCTGCTATTCTCTGCTTCTTGTCGTTTAGCAATCGTAGAGGAAGGATGCTGTAATAATAATATAAGACCTGTGTCATGTCCTGTGTATGTGAATATCTTGAGTGTGATTCTGCTTTCTTCTCTAAAGGGACCTGGCTTGAACCCTGCTGCCCTCAGCTTGTGTGGAATGGCTGCAGTTTGGCAGCAAGTGCTGGCAGTGGACGCAAGGTAAGAGGGCTGATTAGTACTCATCAGAAAGACTGACATGATTGTCAGATTCAGAATATGCAGACACCTCCTCTGATTTGTGAATCCAGCTTGCAAGAACGCTCAGATGCACAGCAACATCTGAAAGAATCTCTTTAGAGAAGCACAGCCCAAGAGAATATAAAGGGATGGTCTGGAGAAACCACAGATGCTAAACGTGAGCTAGAGGGGTATAAAGCCTCCCAAGCATTGGACTATGGAGCAGTGGTGGAGCCCCATCCAGTACCTCTAGGATGAATTGCTTCATCCAGATCATACAACAACCTCACTAATGTTCTTGTAAATGCTGAATGCAATCAAATCCTCACAGCAATGTTACAACATCTAGGTTAAATCCTTCATAGAAGTGTGAAGGGTGTTACTGTAGCCAAGGGGGCTAACTCCCTACAGGGTCTGTCCCAGAGAGTTATTTTGAATCCTTCGATTCAGGAGTAGTGAACAGGTGTCTACAAACTGTAGTTTGTGAGATTCAGTATAATCACTTCTTTACAGTTCACTTTCAAGATTTTGCGATTGATGTCTTGCTGATTGGCAGGCAACATTACAAGTCTTATGACTGATAAGTCATGAGCGATTGCAGTGTAGTGCATCTATGGTATAGGGAAGTTGCAGTCCAGTAATTAATAGGACTCCAATATATATATTAAAAAAAAATGGCGTTTCTGCAATGATTACCGTATGTTTTGTTACCCTGGTTATCATGTTTGTTTTGTAAACCAGTGTGTGTAATAGGGCTGTCACAGTTATTTACACTGAATCAAATTGAAATGTATCATCAAATAAAATGTACCTTCTTGCTAAATCCCCAGCAGTGTTTGACAGATGCGATGATAATTAGGGATGCGTAGTGGCGAGAATCTAGCAATACGATATGTATCATGACACAGGGCATATTATTCAATATATTGGGTCTAATTTTAGGTTTAGCTTAATTTTATTGTATAAAGAACGTGCCACCATATCTATAGGTTTGCTAATGCTAACTTTAGCGGAGCATCATTAAATTACTTGTTTACATATTAATTGTAATTAATGTCATTTTAAACTATTAAAAAAATCCATACAGTGTTTTTAAGAATCAATACAATATTACAAAATATAGTATTCCGGTTCTCAAGTGTATTTTCATACACTCCTAATAATAATACATATTTTAAATAAATTCTCCTGAAGAAACTAATCAGTTCAAACTCCACTTAATATCACTATTTGATACACTAATTTTCTGATACACTACAGCAGAAAATCTTTTGTTTTAATGCTGGAAACATTTTCTTATAAGAACACGCTATCGAACTACCCTACATAAGGCTCAGTCGCAGCATAGAATGACACACTTTTATTCAAAATGGTTTCACAAAACATGAGGTACAATACAAGGCAAACACAAAACAGAGATTATTTGCATATATGATTCTCTAATATGATTCTCACGTATGTGAAAGCACAGTAAGAAATACAGCATGTGTAACTGTAAGGGATAAGAGAGATTGAACAGGTAGTCATGTAAATGAATTATGTATAATGTATAAATTCTGACTCTTGTAAAGCCGCACAAAGGTAGTGTTACAGAGGTTAACATGTAGGTTATGGGTACTACATTGTCATCATTGTTTATCTTTTTGGAATCTTTAAAAGGATATTCATATTTTAAAATTCTTATTCATTATATAAATTTATATATTTTATATAAAAATGATAAATATTAATTATTTATTCATTTTATTATGAATTCATTTATTGTTTAGCCTTTTTCAAACTGATTTTCTTTCCAAATAATTAACTAAAGAACTAATAGAGGACTCTGTATCTGATAGTGACAGCCCTATAGCACAGGTTAAATTTGAGAACTGTTTAAGTCATTAGTTTTCATCTCTCCATTCTCTCTCACTCTCTCTCTTTCTCTCTTTCTCTTTCTGTGTCTGTGTGTTCTTTGTCTCTGTCTCATGCTCCCTGGCTTCAGGTACAATGCTTACCGCACGCCTACGTTCCCCCAGTTCCGCACGCAGTACATCCGCCGGCGCAGCCAGCTGCTCCGTGAGAACGCCAAGTGTGGCTTTGAGCCTGGGCTGCGCAGGCAGTACCTGCGTCTGCGCAGCCAGCTGCTCGCCCTGCGATATGGGCCGCTGTCAGAGCAGAGCAGCTTCAGAGCCAGCAGTGTGCGCAGCTCCCGCACCACACTGGACCGCATGGAGGTTAGCGCCAGGCTACAGAGAGACAGACGGAGGAATAGACAGATGGAGAAACAGAAAGCATTCACTTATGACGCCATTGATTTTGCACCTTATCCTAACAGATGCAGTTGACTAGCAGTGTAATGGTTTTAGAATCCACAGAGCTCTAATTATAGACTGTGTAGGCTGCATTGTCTTAGATAAATACAGATTAAAGATTAAAATAAACCATCTCTCATAAAACACGTAACACTATAACACGATCCGCCCTCTATAATAGTAATAATAACCACTTAATATTAGAGGGATGTATACATCCATATTAACAAAGCTCTGCTCTTTTGAGTCTGACACTTTGTAAACAAAGTCACCAGAAAGGTTGACTGAGCAGAAATGCTCAGTTTGAGAGAAACTTACCAAATTATTTACAATGGAGGTGATCAAAAATAGTCAATATAGTCCCTCAAAAAACATTTATTTTAGATTTTTCACCATCAGTATTCAGTAAATTAAGAAGACGTGTAGATTTACTGGTGGTTTAACATAATAACATGGCTGTATTTGTGTTGTAGACAGGGTGACCCCTGGTTCCCATCACCACCACTGTAAAGAAATCACAATCTGTTTACATCAAAGTTAAAGTTTACATCAGACCGCTCTAGTTGACTCATTTCCAAAACATTTACAAAGTCTGTATTATTTTAATTATTGGGATTCAAATATCCTACTGACTTAGAAGGGCACACCTTAAAGTTGTGAGAAAATGTGAGAGTGCGTAGTGTAATATTGTTGTAAAGTTGTTCATTTCTAATTATTTTTTGTAAGTTATTAAAGAGAAGGTCACCGTATTTTGAATATGATGATAAATCTAGATTTCAGTCTTACTTTATGATTTATTAGTGTTATTATTCCTTCACTGTGATTATTCTACAGTATTCTCTGACATTTTAGTGTCGTCTAGAATTTTGTAGTTTTTTTACATTTTGTTGAACAACGATCCCAAACATCTAAATTGTAGTTTGAGACTTTTTAACACAAGTATATATCATAAAATATCCCCACTATTAAAGCTGAAATATCACAACATTAATTGAATGAACATTTCACGAATGCACAGTTAATATCTATTGACACTAAGCAGAATGAGAGGTTCTCGGCAGAGAGGCTATTTAACACAGACATACTGTAGAAAAATGATTACTTCTAGTTGATGTTCACTCTATTCAGCAAAGCCAAGCCAACGAATGAGGAGCTTGGTGTTGGCAATGAATTGAAGCTTAGGTGTTGGGTCAGCCCCTTCACAACCCCCCCGTGCATGCACACTGATTTGAAATTGAGGCTTTTGTACTGCACTAAAGACTCTGCTTATCTTCTCGGCAGTTGTGCAGTGTTATGATACTGAGCTGCATGTGAACTGTTTGCTGTTTGCTTTGCAGTTTGGTGGTTTCTGAAACTGCAGGTGTGATCAGTGTGCATGGCTTCTATATGTTCAGGTAGACTTACAGCACCAGATCAACTCTCCGAGTTCTGTCTCTCCCTTTCTCTCTCTCTTTCTCTTTCTATCTCTAATTTTCATGTACTCCTTTACTTTACTTTCCTGTCCCCCTATCTCTCCCCTCTCCCTGCTTTTATCTCTCCTTCCTTTGTCTCTCTCGCTGTGCCAGGACTTTGAGGAGGACCCCCGTGCTCAGGGTGCTCGAGGTCATCGCCGGTCAGTGAGTCGTGGTTCTTACCAGCTGCAGGCCCAAATGAACCGGGCGGTATACGAAGAGAGGTACGCAGCTGATCACACGTTTCATTGCCTAATGGCAGCATTTCATTTTAAACGCCTTCATTCTGTTGTATTGTTATTGCTTGACACCCGAACGATAAATAAAACCCTTTTTGATGCTATGCAGAACCATATACCACATATTGCCCTTTAATCTGAAGAATCTTTTCACCATGCAAAGAACCTTGAATCTGTTTTAAGTATTCATTGAGAATAACAAGAAGTAATGGACTTATTTGTGTTTGAAGGCCTACAGACCTTAATGTGATCGCTTGCACGCAGCAATCCACAAGCTTCTTTATACAAACATCGTCAAAAGAATAGTTGCGCCCAGAAGGAAGTATCGGATTGTGCTGCTATTAGGAAGGAAGATAAAGGCTACCAGGAACAATAAATGATGATACATATAGACGGATATGGGCAATATTTATTGAGCTACACAAACAGAACACAAAACTTCGAGTTAAAGAGAGTGTTTTTAAGTGTTTCTTAAATGTGAGCACTGAGCCCAGCGGTCTAATAGAAGCTAGAAGTATAGTATGTATAGTATCACAGTTTAGAAGCATAATAACTACTATAATACTTTTTACAGCCCTACGTTTTAAAATCAGTATTTCATTTTTTTCTTGGTTTAGTAAAATTGTGTGACATCCACTAAGAGAAATATGTGACACACAGCTTCTTAGTTTTATGGTGTCCTGTGATAGTCCACCCCATGCAGATTTTTTTGTGGTAGAGGTGGAGGTGAAGTGGACATGTAACGGTTAACAACAAACTGTTCGTCTACAGTGCCTCCACACACAGACTCGTTGGTTGTCTCCACCAAGACAAACGTGGGACACATCAACGTTGACGTGGCGTTAGGGGCAATTGTCATAACGGTCTGCATGCATGTCCTGTGTCTTACAACCGTCTGTCCTTGCTTACGCCACATGTGTCGCTAAGTGTGCAACTTAAATTCATTTGCATGTCTCACAATGTCAAACCTACCCACCAAATTGAATTCTTGTTCGTTTAAATCCGTCTGGGTGCAACTATTTGTGCAATTATTCTTTTGGCGATGAGCGTATATGTTCTGGCATCAAGTAACATACAGAACGGTTTCCTTAATGACCCTGTTTTGTTGGGGTAATACAATATAGAACCTTATTTAACACACTGTCCAGTTTTTAAAAATTTAGATTGTGTGTTTTTCAGGCCCCCGGGCAGCCTGGT
Organism: Prochilodus magdalenae; assembly: GCA_024036415.1. Taxonomy (NCBI): domain Eukaryota; kingdom Metazoa; phylum Chordata; class Actinopteri; order Characiformes; family Prochilodontidae; genus Prochilodus; species Prochilodus magdalenae. The sequence goes on along the minus strand of JAMWET010007653.1, from coordinate 2,027,333 downwards.
GCCCACTTCTGTGGCAGAGGCAAGTCGTGCTATGGCAGGTGACACCACTCTTAGCGAGAACTATGCCTTTGCTGGCATGCACCACATCTTCGACCAGCACGTCGACTCAGCTGGTGAGAGCACTAAATCCAAGTCAAAGTTCCTCAGAACCCTTCCGAAAAGTGCTGTACCACTTCATTTTTATTTATGTTTTTGCTTCATTAGTTTGTACAGTAGCATTCAAAACCTTGGACCCCCTGGAGGGATTAGTATAATAATAATATAAAGTTATAATTCTCTTATGCTTTTTCACATAGTGTTCTTTTTAAATGAACCAAGCTCAGTTCTGTAAGCCTTAAAGAGAACAAGCTGCAGAAGACCTCAGTGCTTTTGTGTTCACATTGTAAGAGAACTTTAAAGGGGATTAAGATGTTTTGCTGGTCCTTTTTAGCACTGATGAGATCTCAGACCAGTTTTTCTACAGATTACAGCTCCTTTAGAACTCAGATCCTGTTCACACCAATCACAGTGCTCGAGCAGTTTGGGGTGAAAGTGGACAGAGCTCTCTCATGACACTGTAACCTTTCGAGTAGAGAGAGGAGCTGCCTAACATGTCTGCAACTCTCCTATTGAGTGTGTGGAGACTTGGTTGAAGAAAAAAGGTCCCAGTGCATCTTCTGTTGTTCCATTTTTTTGATGGGCTTGACGCTAATCTCCTCGAAGCAGGACATTTGCACCTGCATCACATGCCACAAAGAAAATAATGTGTTTAAAAAAACAGTTGTGAATTTTTATTCATTCATTCAGCTGTTATTATGGAAGCAGCTATAACTCAAGAGGCTCTCAGAACAGATTGCTTTAATGTCAGGGGGCTGTCACAAGATCACAAGCAGGCTTTATCCTTTAGTACTTTATATATCATCTTAGATCTGTTTTTACCCATAGAAGGGCTGGAAGACTGTTGCTGTTAATGGCACCACAGAAATTGCGTTATCTGTGGTGCCCAAATTACTATGTGGTCTGCCTGCTTGTGCCTGTTAGTTCGGCACTACATTAATTTGTGTTGACAGGTTAGTCCTTCAACACACAGTGTGGGAGCAAAGTGGTGAAACGTCCCAGGCGTAGCACTGAAGTGTCATATGTTTTGATCAGAAGACCAAAAATAGATTGTTTCAGTTCTTGAACATAAACAATGAAAATTTTGTTTAAACAAATAAACTGATAATAAACAGAAAACTTAACTACTAGTTAAACATCTGTGCTTCAGATAAGACATCCTGAACGGTCTAGCAGGCATGAAAATAAGATATCCGCCAACTACACTAAGCTACGTTAAGTTTTGTTCGTTTTTATAGTTTGTAGTAACTCATAGAATGTCCACATGTGCAGCATTAATAAATAGTGGGATACAGTTTGAGTGGGTTAAAAAAAATTTTGGGGAGGTATAAACAGTAAAGATTTGGGTGACTACCGACTACTGAAGTGCTAACCACATTGCATTACATGCTAGATTTATTTTAAATGAAATAGTGAAGTTTATGACTGTGTGTGAATTTATTTCCAAAGCTGTTGTAAATGCTCCCTAAGAATCAATTTTTACCACATAGTTGCATAAACTGAAATGTAATATTTCACAGTTTAATGAGCTCATTGCTACTGCTCTGAAATATGGAAATAAAACCAGAAAGTAATGCTCTTCCATTTATTGGTATGTCCAATGTTATTCAAATGCTCATATTTCTTCCTCTCACTGTTACCCTCTGCGGCTGTTTCCTCAGTTCCTCGGCTTCAGTTTGCCAATGACGACAAGCATCTCCTTGCTTGCTGCTCGTTGGACGGCACCTTGTCAATCATGACTCTGTCCCCGTCCCCGCCAACTGTAAAGGTGACCCTGAAAGGGCATGCAGGGCCTGTGACGGACTTCGCCTGGTCGCTTAGCAATGACATCATCGTGTCCACATCGCAGGACGGCACGTTACGTATCTGGAACACAGAGGATGGGCGCTGTATCCGCGAAGTGGTCGATCCAGAGGCTAGTGAGCTGCTCTGCTGCACATTCCAGCCCATGAACAACAACCTCACTGTGGTAATTATAACCTTATTCAGTAAATTGTCTGCTAATATTTTGAGCAAAAAAAATAAATAATAATTTTTTATATGTCTATAATCCTCTACATTTTGTACATCGTGTTGGAATTCACAGTGCCTGAAACAATCCAATCGTAGTCAAGTTCAATAGAGATTCAAAATGCTATTTTGTAGTTACTGTCAGGCCAAGCCGATTAATTTTTGCCAAAAAGAAATGCATCTTATATCCCCAAAGTCTTTGTAGGAGCTCTCTTTTTGTGGAGCAGAAGTTTCATACTTCAGTTCTGCTGCTGTATTCTGCTGCTACATGCCGCTATATTTGAAGTTGAGTAGGGCTTTACTGCAGAGTACATGTGTATTTATTCGCTTTGCAGGTTGGAAACAGCAAACACTTGCTGCAGGTGGTGAATATCTCCACAGGGAAGAAAGTAAAGGGAGGCTCCAGTAAACTCACAGGCCGGGTCTTATCCCTTTCATTTGATGCACCAGGGAAGATCCTGTGGGCAGGGGATGACAGGGGAAGCATCTTCTCCTTCCTCTTTGACATGGCAACAGGTAGTACTTTGTATTTGGTTACCTTTAATTAAGCTTCTAGTTAAAATGGTTCAGTACATAATTAACTCATTAAGTCTTAATTTACTTATTATGCCTTAATTAACCCATTAGCCAGACAGGATAGGAATCGACATTTGCAGAACTCTGTAGACAGACATCATCAAAGTGCTGAGAGTTTGCGATTTGAAAGCCTGTGGTGAGATCTTAAACATGCTGTAGAAGCAAAACTGCCCAAATACACTTTAAGTCCAGAAGTGCTCTGAGAGTGAGTGAGAAGTCCTGAAACAAGAACAAAAAATAGACCCCTAGCTGACTACACATAGCATCTGCAAACTTTTGTACCTTCCATGATTGCTATATTTTATTAAGGTTATTTAAATATGCAGTGTGCAATATGCCATATGCAATATTGCATTTGTTAAGAAATGTTGTTTTTATTATTAACTGCAGAGGCTGTTTGCCTTTGTAGGTTTTCTTGGTCAGTTTTATCAATATTGTGGCTACTTCAGCTGAATGTGGGCAACAATTATGCATGTCCTGAGGTTGAGTTCATTGCACAGGGAAGCTGACTAAAGCCAAGAGGCTGGTGGTGAGTGAGGGAAGCTCCATATCCAGCATCTCTGCCCGTTCCTGGATCAGCAGAGAGGCTCGAGACCCATCTCTACTGGTCAACGCGTGTGTCAACAAACTTCTACTGTACAAGTAAGAACTTATACATGCAATTCATGCCAAACAGTGTATTAATTACATCATAGAACATTCAAACCTTGAAGCACCACGCAACTGCTTGAGGGGAACAAGATAAATGTGCATAGCACTTGTTTGGCTGTTAATGGGAATTTGGCTGTTAAAGCTTTATCACTGGAATTGAAAAGTTAGGTAGTGCTTTCTGTTAATAGCACCGAATTATCAGAAAAAAATATGTATTTGTAGCTTTTTGGAAAAGAATAGTTTCAATATGTAGCAAAAACATTTTATTTGTTTATATTGTGCTGACACAAAATCTTGAAAAAAATAGAGTACTGTAGTTTTAGTTTTTTGTTGTTTTTGTTGACATTATAAGGAGCATGTAGGTCCTGCTGTTTTAATGAGATTGTAAAACAAAGCATCTAATAACAACAGAGCTCATTTTCATTTATACGTCTTACAGGGACCATAATGAAAAAGTAGTGTTTAAGGAGGATAGAAAATCTCTTTTTTAATACATCTACGCAAAAGTGGACCACAGAGGGAAAATGGGATATGGACATTTTTAATTTAATGGTCCTCTGTTCTTTTGTTGTGTGTTGAGTTGGATCTTCTGGGTGTTCTGTGGACTGATTTAAGCACCTCTGGTTAAACATCTACTCAAAGCAACTAATACTGACCTTTTGTTCTACAATTTAGTCTACTAAAATTGGTCTACTACAATTTGCGGGGTAGGGATGGTTAATAAATGTCAGTCTAACTCCGCAGGGTTGTGGACAATGAAGGAACCCTGCAGCTGAAGAGAAGTTTCCCCATCCAGCATGGCTCCCAACCTCTCCACAGCATCTTCTGTCCACTCATGTCCTTCAGGCAGGGAGCTTGTGTTGGTAAGACCAACTGCAAGTTTTGCATTCGAACACTTTCATGTTTCATCACAGGTTTTGTTTCACTGCGGTGTTCAGCCTTTTCTTTTATTAATAAAAATGTCATGGTGATATTTGCTCTGGAGTCTTTCTCATAGGTGTCGTTTATCTAAATTGTAACTCATGTTTTCTTTTTTTTGTGCTCATCCATTTTATGTCTTTCATTGTCTTTCATGTTTCAGTGACCGGCAGTGAAGATGCATGTGTCTATTTTTTTGACGTGGAACGCAACACTAAGGCCATCGTAAACAAGCTGCAGGGTCACAGTGGTCCTGTACTGGACGTCAGCTTCAACTGCGACGAGAGCCTGCTGGCTTCCTCCGACGCAACGGGCATGGTCATCATCTGGAGACGTGAGCAGAAGTAACACAGAGCTTCCGCAGCCCCAGCAACAGCAGCTTCAATGCTCGTCACTTCTAATTGTGTGCAATTGAGAATTTATAAGCCTGCTGTAAAGAACGATGACAGGGGGTCCAGGCAGTTCCACTGTATCTGGTCTTGTGACGCTGTTTAAAATGAGATGGAGCTACCTGTTTGTCTGATGTCAGAGAGTTTCACATATCCTCTCATCCCTGTTGTTAGTTAGAGTGTGGCGCTTGCTTGAGACTATGTGGAAACTACATCAGTGCTTTACGGTCAAAATGTATACATTAAGTTAACGGCCTAAGAAACGAGAGGGTTATTTAATAATGGTATGTTGTGGAAAATGTGTATGTGTGTGCGTGTGTGTATGTATTTGCCAGGAAGTCTTGAAGGAGCGACATTAAGGAATATTGCCAGGGCGTCTTGTTAGTATCACTGAATGTTTTAATACAGATTAGATCAACTGGCTTACATGACAACACTACTGTATTTATGCCTTGTTAAAATGAATACATTTCATCACATTCATTGACTGTTTTCTGTCTGTTTTGTCTGTGTTAAACCTGGTAATAGCTCTCAGGCTAGAGGCTCTTTACACACACAGTTATATTCCAAAGAATAACAGGAACAGTCAAGCAACACCTTAGTGATCGCCTGGGGTAATACAGCAACAACCTGGAAACACCTTAGTGACGGCCTGGGATAATACAGCAACAGCCTAGCAACACCTTAATGACCACCTGGAATAAAATGGCAACAGCCTGGCGCCACCTTAGTCACCACCTGGGATAGTATAGCAATGGCCTAGCAACGCCTTAGTGACCACCTGGGATACCACAGCAGCAGGAAATCATTGCAACAGCCTAGCAACACCTTAGCATCCACTTTGGATGTTGTACCAGTGGGCTAGCAACACAATAATGACCACCTGGGATACCACAGCAAAAGGAGAACCATTGCAACAGCATAGCGACACTGTAACAACCACATTGGATTATCATAGCAATGGCCTAGCAACACCTTAACCACCACCTAGAACAATATAGCAACCATCTGGGATAAAAAGCCTGGGGTTTTCTCAGCAACATATTTAATTAAGAAAACATGTTATTGTTTTGCATGTGACTGTATAAAGATTGTGCTGCCTGAAGAATAAAGCATTGGATACAGACTTATCAAAACAAATAAAAATACAGAAAGTGAAATATTATTATAAAAATTCTATATAAAAATTAGAAGCCCATTCTAATAACATTATAATAATAACAAAATATTTAGACATTTTAGATATGTTTCCAATCAGCAGGTATTTGAGGGAAGTGGTTCTTTCTATCTTTTATTTAGCTACGTTTAAGTTGTGTATATACACCATCTCCCAGAGTTCAAAGCGCGTCTACCCAAACGGAAGTTGTGCTGTAGCGGGAAGCGGGGCGAGATTTGAAGCGCAGAAAATACAAACAGCCTTAAACTTCGCAGAAAAATAATCCACTGCCCTTTTAAAACCGTTGTACAGGTGAGCCGTTATTATTGTATCAGTATTACCAACCGCACAAATCTTGTGGAAGTATTTTGACGCTTTGGAATCATGAGTAACAAGACAGTTAGCTACCCTTAGCCAGACTGCTAGTAACAGCGAGAGGCGTAGTTAGACTAACACTGGAACTGCTGTAACTGTCTTCTATCGGTGGAAGAGCTGCACTGCTAAGGTGAAGCTGATAATTCCAGTTAGAAGCAAGAGCTTGGAGTTTAAACTCGGTCATGTTACTGAGAGAAGAACTACTTTATTATCCAACGGCACATTTACAGAAAATCAAACTGAATGTCATATGTAATCTGTAGCGGTGAGATGGGGAGCTTGCTGCAGGAGGTAAAGCGCTGGGCGACTGAGGAGCTGGAGTTTCCTCCTCACAAACTTCCACACGACAGCTACATTAAAACGTGAGTGACTAACCTGCTGACTATATAGCACTATCACTGTATTAACCTTTCCTGGAAGCCTCTAAGATGACATGGTGATTATTTAATAAGGCGTCGCCACGAGTTACTATGCTGGGCAAACGATTGTCTGCATTAAGACCGCACGTTACTATAATGAGCTCACTATTTAAAGTAGTAAGGCAAAATGAATATGTTAATGTCACAAGTTCATATATGGAGTCCACAAATTATCATATTGGGCTCACTAGTTACTATATTATGTTGTTATTGTGTTATTATAATAAGGTCTCAAATGAATATTTTGAGGCTACAGTTAACTGTATTTGCGCCACAAATGGATATATTGAGGCAATAAATTAAAATATTGATCCCACAATTTACTAGGTTAAGGCCACAAGGTATTAGTAGGGCTCCACCTAGGTCATGGAATTTCTGGAATATCATAGGATTTCAATAAGCCTACTCCAGACAAAGTCAGGGCATTTGATCGCTTTTGTGAGCCTTGTCATAAAATATTAACACATTTTGTTTGCAGCATATTTACATTTTTTGCCCTCTTTGAATATTTTTCTGCTTTTGATCATTTATTTAGGTTATGTGTTGGTTCAGGAGCGTCGATTTGGAAATATGTCATACGGCATGTTTACCATGAGAGGTAAGTAGTACAATGTTTAGACCGTTTTTGGAGATGCTTTCTGATTTAGAACTGTCAGCCCTGATTGCTTTTTGGATAAGGCAGAAAACAAAGTAATTAACAAGAAATATAATACACATGGTCTGTTAAACTTAAAAAAGCCTTTTCAGTTTCAGTCTGTGTGTGTGTGTGTTTGTGTGTTTCCCCTTCAGGAATGTGAGGGTTATGCGAGGGAATCTCCAATGGTATCCTTCTTATTTTCCAAGTCGTGTGCTCTGTAGATGTGGATGTAATGCTCTGTGGATGTAATGATAGCAGGGACTAGCTAACCCCTGTTTAGATTGTACACTGAAAATCTGCTTTTCTCTTTGGTTCGAAGATGTTTTTATAACGGAAAAGTTGTTTTCCTTAATGTTGTATTTCCCAAGGTACAAAATTTTACAGGACAAAGAGGTAAGAAGGGAAAAAAGCTTTGTTTATTTTATTTAGAGTGGAAATTCCTGGGTCTCAGAGTAAGAGCAGTAATCTCAGATCTAATCTAATATCTTGATCTGGAACGAGAAGTTGTTTATCATATATAAGTGACGGGGGGTCGGTTCCAAAAAGAGATGATTATACAACTCCTGCACGTTTGGGAGTCAGAATCAGCTCTTGTGTTTGGAAGCCGAGTTGACTCTTTGATGCTCTGAACTCGGTGTAGTCCCCATCCTTTCTGTGTATTCACGTGTCAAACAAGAAAGAGCTTGAGTGGCGAGTTAGTTTGATTAACAGCAGTGCTGCTCGCCAGGTCAAGCAAAGCACAAACTTTCAGCACATCCTGTGCTGCATCTTGATAATTTGAGATTTAATAATCATCATCAAGAATCCACTTAGAAAATCTTGTATGGGGCTGCAGGATTTTATTTATATTTATTTATTTTACCCCAAAAAGGTGGTGATGATTAGGACTTACTGGGGTGAAGTACTGCCAATCTGATGTATATACTGAATAGCCAAAATGAAATTGTCACATTTTTCACTTTTTCAATTTTTTTTGTCACATCACTTTTTTTTTTTTTTTTTTTTTTGTTGTTTGATTGTTTTAAATTCTGAAGGATTAAAGTGCATGTTGTGATGTGTGCAGCTGAAGCAGGTGGAGGGCCAGAATAAAGATGCTCGGCGTGTGGACCTGCAGAGGGAGATTGAGGAGCTGCAGGCTGAACTCACTCAGTTAGACCAGAAGATCAGCACAGCAGAGGAACAGCTCGCTAACGAAGGTGAAGATTTGCTTTGAAAAGTGTGTGGAGGGAGAAAAAAGGTTAAAAGCAGCATTGCGATGTTGGGCTGAATATTGCATTATTTAATTAGGAGGGTTCTATAGTGTGTGTTAGGCCCATCGTTAGAGTAATGGGATATTAAAATGCACAGCGTGTTTATTCCACAACATTAGTGTAAGACGGTTTTTGTTTATGCCTTTTGTCAGCATTGTCAGGAATAGTCAGTGTGGTGGATTTATATACTAATGGATGTAGTTTTGGCACTAAAGCCTGGATTAGCTTTTAGATTAATAGTTTTTTAAATTTTTGGGTTATAAATTTAGTAAAACGGTAGTAAGGACAAGGTTTTAGTACCGAAGGCCACCATCACCAGACAGCATAAATATAGTGTTATTCTCCCTCTCTTCCTCTCACTCTTTCATTAGAGAAGAACATGGGGAGGCACTGGGAGTTGTATGAGGAAAACAGGTTGAGGGAGCTGATGTTGGACTCCTTCAGGCAGCACTGTGCAGACGAGCGAAACACTCTCACAGAGGACATGCAGAAGATCACTTCTCAGCGACAGGCTTTGGAGCATCTCTCCAAGTACTTTTTTTTTTTTTTTTCTCTCCTCTCTCTCTTCTCTTCTTCTTTTTTTCCTCCCTGGTTGAGCTACAGCTAGCATTAATGCCAAAGATCTCTTTGCCCTTCAGAGCAGTGTTAGATTCTAAAGAGGGCTTGTTGCATCTTTATTGATTCAGTGTTTTAGATACATAGCAGCAAATCATTTTGTGCACAATTATCAAGTGACTTAGCTGCTAGGTTAGTTACTGGTTAGCCAAATGACTTTATAATAAAATTATTTTTTAGCAAATACATTTACCCAGACGCATCTTATCTTGGTTTGGGTATTAAAATAACATACACGTTAGCCAGATCAAGACCAGAGAGACTTTCTCTTCTTTGCAGGAAAGCAGAGGTTAAGCTGGTGTTTGGACCATCTGACAGTGGAAGTACTAGCACAGCTGTAGAGCCTCTGGTTTTAGTAAGTACTGGCCTGATCTCTGAACTGTTACTGCTCTGTCTTAAGGAAAAATGTTGCTAACAATAAAGCTGCTAGCTAATAAACAGTGTAATGACATTTGTGTAAGCTAGCGCTGTACCCAGTCTTTTAGTTAAATCAGATGTAGTAATTTAAAATGACAATTTGACTCTTTGTTCCATTATTTCATATTGCCCAGGTCTCAAAGACTAAAGAGTTTTACTCATGATTTTGATCACATAAAGAATTTAAGTAATTAATTCATTTATTTATAAGAACATTTTTGAGCATTTAAAAGTCAATACACACTGCAGCATGTTATAAAATATTTGGATGGATTTGTGGAATTAATAAGCCAGCACACATGTGCTTCTTTTTGTACTTCTTCTTAGCCTAATTTTATTTAGGGGATCTCCCAGCAGACGTACTGTGCACTGGTAAAACTGTAAATATTTTGAGATGGAGGGCAGCCTTTTCTATAAAATGAGGTCCTTTAACCGTTGAATCTTTAACCCTTCAGCGGGATGTTAGCGAACTGTGCAGCGAGAGAGTCCTCTTCTTCCAAGCCCTGCAAGACAATGCACTGAAGGCTGCCTCTTCAGAGTAAGTCAGTTCAGACATGAGTCTTGAGTTTCTCTGTTATTCATTGCGAATGTATTTGTTTATGATGTGATTTTATTCCATGCAGATTTACTCCTCATCAGAGGAAGGCAGCATATCAGCACTGGCTCAGCGCAGTTGAGGTAGGATATGATTGTGTGTGTTTGTTGCTAAGCAGTTGCGAAGTGTTAAAACTTTTGACCTGTTGCCTGCTGAGATGCATTTGACAAGAAAAAATTACTGAAGTACGTAAATCAGGCCTCAAAACCCCAGACCGCTTCTCTTTTTACGTTTGTTAAGCGAAAACAATATCATCAATAATAGTCCCACTTAATTAAACTCCTGAATGTAAGTTTCGTTTCTTTTAAAGGAACAATGTATTTGAACAACTTGTCATTTTACCACTATTCCTACTAACAGAAGTAGTAATAATAACAATAATAATAATAACAAAATGATGATGATGATGATAATAGTTAATTGTATATGTTAAGTTTAACAGACAATTTGAAAAACAGTTGATCTAAAACAAACAAATATGACTGAATCTACAAAATTTCATTTGATTTAGTATTGAAGTAGTCAGTCTTGTCTACATTTGTTAATAAACTAATAAGCATGTCTGTTCCAAAAGATTTCTTCAGTTTCTATATGACTGTAAAAATGTAGATGTTCTGGATGATAAACGGAGCTGTATATGATGGTTGATAAATCAGTCTCACATCCACAATGCTTCATGTTTAAGCATGTTAAACAGAGGGCTGTGTGTTAAAATGTTATCAAATCAACTAAAGACGTCATTTGACCAGGGAACTTTTGCAAACAACTGTGACAATGCTAGCTAAAATCTTTTTCTCTTTTTAGGATGTGCTGCATTCTCACCCTCCAAATCAAGTGCTTCTAGCTCTGCAGACTCTGGCCTCCAAACAGCAGGTGGCCCTGGAGAAGAAGACTGCTGCTTTGGATGTGGAACGTGATGTGTCTGCTCTTGGGTAGATTAAGTCTCAATTTATATTTTTTACAAATTGAGGCCCTTATGTATTAAAGTGTCTAAAATGTATGTGGCCATTTTAATGTGTTTTAAGAACAAAACATTTCTATGTTTAATTTGCAGCATATTTGGTCTTTAATTACATTAGAAATGCCATTAGAGACATCCTAAAATTCTATGTTTAACTTGCACCCTGTATCTAATAAAGTTCTGTTCACCTCCTCTAGATTTCGGTATGAGAGTAATCACCTGCTTGATGTATCAGTGGAGGAGGAGGAGGATTTGCCTCCCGTTCACTGTCTTTTACAGGTAACCAGAAATTACAGAGATTGCAGCATGATGCTGTTGGTCACACCTGCAGCTTTATAACACATTCAGAACTTTCAGGTTTGCTTTACATTGGACAATAGTCATAAAAAGTAATGATGAAATAATCTTATTTGCATAATAATGGATCCATATCCATGAAAAGATATGTGATATATAAATTATTGATCAATGCGTCCTGTTTGTAAAAAAACATAATAATAAAATAAATAAATAAATAAATAAAAATTCCCATACTGCATTGGGAAATAAATGGTTAGTCACAGTTTTACTCCGACCAATTATTTTGCACTGCAGCAAACGTTTGTATAAAGATGCTTTAAAGATGGTTTAAAGATCAATAGTGAAAAATGAAAAAAGCTAATGATATTTAATCTATTCTAATTACGGCCTTTTTATCTTTTTGGTGTGTTTGTCTTTGTTGAATGTGTGACATTTATATGTTGTGTGTGTGTGTGCATGTGTGTTCAGTCTGCGTGGGAGGATGTTGAACGCTGTTATATGCAGCTGGCAGAGGTGCGCAGCAGAGCACAGCGGTTGCAGATTGATCTCTGCGCTCTCATGAAGCAGGCACGGCTAAGAATTCTTGGACAAGAGGGTAACGCTGATGCCATTGCTAGGTCAGTGTTCTCCCTGTACTCAAGACATAAGTGTAACCATTTCAACACTATTGGAAAAAGCCAAAGAGGAGAATCAGTACGCTCTTTGTGCTTTTTTCTAGCATCTCTTATTAACCATATATAACTAAGCAACTAGACATCTGTTGTGATTTTTTTTATATGACCACTGTTCAAGCATATTGTATTGAGGTAACACATATGGGTGGTATGCAATTATAGATCTGTAGAGTGGAACATGCTCTCCAGTATTTAGCCACATGATAACACCTGACAACCTGTACACAAATGGTATAGGTTTTTTTTATATATAAACAGGTATAGATTTCTATATTTGCTGCGTTCTGCTGTCTTTCTCAGGAATGTCTTTGAGCTGGAGGTGAAGACAGTGAGACAGGCTGCAGTGAGAGACAGTGTGAGGGAGCAGTGTGCTCAGCTGCAGCTGCAGAGCCGAGAGAGACATGAGGCCCTTCGGAGCCTCCAGGCACAGTGGCAAAGCATCATGGACTTTAGACAGCTTGTGGTACGTTGTAGTGACCATCTATATGATGAAGGAGGAAATCGCTGTGACCCCCCCTGTGATACGTTGTTCTTCTAATATTAAAGCCACTCTGTGGAAACATTGATTGACACACTGTTGGGCACCAAGCACGACTCATTATACTCTCGTTGTAATGAGGCATGCGAGTACCTGTTCTTCAGGTACTGACAGTCTCCATGAAGTCTCCTCAGTAGTGTATCATTCTAACAGTAATGTTATTTTTAAATGTTCAGGGATGCTGATGTGTCCTGATGGTAGGTGTTGCTGTGAGATTTAATTGGATGTGTGTTTTCTTCTGTTGTGCTATGCAGGACGTTAGACAAGAACAGATAAGAAGTCTGATCAAAGGGAACTCTACACTAAAGACTGAACTCACCCGTGTCCATTCTGAGGTATAAAAGGCCATGTACTACTTCTCTCTGTATTGCTGTGCGATATTGGATTGTATTGACTGTTCTTGCTGGGAGTTCATTTGTGCAAATTTAACAGCAGTGCTTCCATTTCATATGAGCTCTTACTGAGAACAGTGGTCGCATAGACAGGTTTGCACCACCTGTTTATGTGCATTCTTACTGTGTGATGAATTGATGCTAGTTGTTATTTTACATTCATATATATATATATTTGATATATATTAGATATATTTTTATTTATATATATATAATATGATATATATATATATATATTATATATATATATATATATTTGATATATATTAGATATATTTTTATTTATATATAATAAGGTATATATTTTTAGTATCAACAAAGTTTTAACTGACTTAAATTTAAAATATTTTTCCATCTACTGATTCAGGAGGTTTTACTCAGTGACACTGTGCTGTACATAGTTATGTAGAGAAATTTACATACTTCCATTCCCCCCCCCACTGTACATCTCTATCTACCAATCTGTGTCTTTTAACCCTCACCTTCCTATAAGCACAGGGTGTCCTAATGTGTCAGGTCACTTACTTTGTCCTGATTGATCAGCCACCAGAGCAGCTACAAGTTTTGTTCCCACACCTCTGTGGCTAGTCTCACAATGGCATCAGTTCTGTCATGTTAGTTTAGGCCAGATGAATATGTTGGGTAGCTTTACCTTCTCAAACTAAACTGGAGCAGATGTTTTGGAGTGGTAAGTTTTTGCTTATTTGGATCTCTGTGCGTTGTGTAAGGGTGTGCCAAGCTTGCTGGAAGACGGAGAAAATGGGGTTATGTTACGAGGCAGCGTCACCTTGTAACCGAAAAGGACTGGACTTCCAACAAGTCCTTTCAGACAGAGAGAAAAGTGGTTTCTGAGTTTATCTCTCTGGCTTCTCTTGGGCTTCATAATTTTGCAGACCGTTTGCGTGCACTAAAAGAAAAAAGGGGCAGTCGGTAAAGCACTTCAGTTTAAATACTGAAGTATTGTCCACATGTTGTCCGCTTTTCTCCAGTTAAGGCAGTTTGTGCAGGAGACTCTCAACCCACAGTTTGGTTCTGTGGTTCGTGCTGCTGTTGGACTTCGTAATTCTGTGTCCCAGGAAGCGAAACAGTTCAATTTGGTGTCCCTTGCTGCTCTGGATCGCAGAGTCATAGACAGGTAAAAAACACACAGCCAGCTATAAAAACACTGATCTGTCATAGTCAGTATATAGTCCACCTACACCCTCCTCAAAAACAAACTTATTCCTTTTTAGTAAAAACAATGATTATTAATGGCACAGCTATGGACAGTATCACTGAGTTACTTTAAACAGCAGACATGTATACATATTTATATCATATATCTGCTCTCTCTCTGATTGTCCTTGTCTAATAAATGTACATATCAGAAAATTTCTACTTTGTATTTATTTCATTTCTCTTTTATTTCTCTTTATTTTACATGTTTAGTTGGTATGTATATAATTTTGCCCTGCTGTATCAACCTGAGCCTCACTACAAGCATTTCAATTCATAAATGTCCTCTGGCATGTTGTGTAAATGACAAATAAACCTGAAACTTGACTTGGAGGTTGGCAAGATGGCTGTATTTTACTATACGACTGTATTGTAGCTTTTCTGGGTATATCTTGTTTTATTGGATTTAGTGACAGTTTTTAAATGTGATGCTACTTTTACACTGCATCTGTATTTATGTTCTTTTGTGTCTTGTAGTGAGAGAATACCAGTAGACCAACTCTCTCTCTATCGTGTGAATTCACCAGCCCTCCAAACAATCTGCTGCAGCCTTTTCACACCAATGTACATGGTGAGCCCCACAGTTACACATGCATTCTGCATTTCACTGCTGATATTGTGCAGTAGCAACAGTTGATGATAGTTCCTTAACAAACATGGATGATTTTGCACCATGTCTCCTTCAAGAAGTCTGCACAAGGCAGGTTCAGTCATGTGTCTCATATGATAGGTGTGTAGTAATTCATTTGTTGGTCATTTGCGGTCATTGTGGGAAATAGGCTTGGGGCAGAGCAGGTTTGGATAATTATTAGCAACCAAAAAGATTTGAGTGTATTGCAGAAAAAACACATTGACAAAAACTAATTTTTATTATATTATATAATAATTATCACAAGCTCCGAAGTACAGTTTTATTTAGCCTAAAAATACACAAAATACGTACTTCTGTTTTTCAACATTAAAACGTTTAGTGGTGCGGCTGGGTGTATAGAGGTATAATGGGTCTGCAGGCTGTTCTGGTGTGTTGGCAGGGTTGCAAGGATATGTCCTACACCAGGGGGAGTGGATGCAGGTGGGACTGGACAGAGACCACATGCATATCTTGGGTGGTCATGTCCTGTGGTTATGTGGTATGAAAAAACACTGGTGTTTCAGTTAGGGAGGTGCAAGAATGTGGAACATCTGTTGGAGAAAAAAAAAAAGAGCCAGAAAAGACAGATTCTGACCTTGATGGCTTTGGTGGTTGACGTTTTTTAAGCAAGCTGTTTTTGAATTATTTTCCATTTACCCTTGTTAGGAAGTTAAGTATCTAATTGCTGTGTAC
This sequence comes from Prochilodus magdalenae, assembly GCA_024036415.1. NCBI lineage: Eukaryota > Metazoa > Chordata > Actinopteri > Characiformes > Prochilodontidae > Prochilodus > Prochilodus magdalenae. Next base: position 2,011,825 of record JAMWET010007653.1, on the reverse strand, counting down.
AGTATTATCACAGTAACAGCTGTGTACCTGTGTCCTCAGCCCATCCTTACAATAGCAGGGCTGTACAATATAACACTATCTCCTGTAGGTTAAATGAATATGAAAAAACATCACATGGCCTTCACATGCACATGCATTTCCATTCTTCACTCACCCCTGTCCACTAGGGATTGCACCAACTTGTTGATTTGACTGCTCGGCCATGGCTCTTTAAACCTGATGTCAACTAGCTGCATAACTTTACATGTAAAATAAAGCAAATTTGTTATTCACTGTGCTCTAGGCTCCAGAGGAGCTGTGCTCTCAGACAGTGTCTCAGAGGCTGGAGCTGCGATTCCTTCGTCGACTTCTGCAGTTGCACTCGGACACTCTAGCAGAAACGCAGAGACGGACAGGGCAGCTTCCCGCCCCCAACCAGCAGGGTAACATACATACTCTGGATTTAGCCTACAAGCCTTCTTGGTGTATATACACCAGCCATCATATTAAAACCACCTACTTGTATCTACACTCTCTATTGTATCAGCTCCGCTTACCATACAGATGCACTTTGTAGTTCTGTATTTACAATTACAGGCTGTAATTGTAGAACTACAAAGTTCTGCTATAGGATGAGTAGAACTGATAAAATGGATAATGAGTATAAAAACAAGGAGGTGGTTTTAATATCATGGCTGATCAAAATATATATTTATGACTTCAAATTCAATTTAAACATATTAAAATGGATAATGTGCTATATTTGTGTAATGTTCAGTGTAGTATTATCTTGAGTGTTCTCTGTAGACTGTGTGTTACTTATTTACATTTTGAACATCATTTGAACAGGGGCACCCACATGTTTTATATAGTTGTATTTATGTCCCTTGCATAGATGAGAGTTCATTACCAATACCATTGACATGTTTCCCTGTACTTGGAAAAGAACATCACACTTGCTGACTCGGGGTACATCTTGGGCAGTTGTTTCTTGGCACAGGCACTATTTGGCAAACTGTGTGGAAACTAGCCACAGTACAGCAGCGTGTTATTTAATGAAACTGCTTTATTGATAACTGTCCATAGACAGAGCAGTCTATAAAGGCTGTTCCAATCAGACGGACCATTTTATTTATACATTGTGAGTGTATATATATCGTCTATATATGGTCTTTTCAAACACAGCGTGAGAATATAAATCCTAGGTTTTGCCTAGGATTTTGAAAATCATACACTGTATGTCTGGCTTTAGAGGACATTCATCTACAGCTCATCTTGCCAAACAAGAATTCAACCAGATATAAAACTCAGAACCTGAGATGCTCAGAAGTGATTCCTGCTGTCACTGTGCTGCAGAGAACTTTTGAAAGAAACAAGTGCCGATCAAAACTATGAAACATACTTTACAAATCTACTTCAGTCAAAGTTCATTTGTTGTAGAACCATGCTCGATCCATGAGTACTACAGGCGCATCACCACCTAAAGCATACCCCATACCATGACTGGCTTTCTGTACAGACATGTTGTCTATGCCCTGTCTTAGTAGGCTGTTGCCATGGTAGCTGTGTTAATGAGACGCAGGTGTACTGTGAGTTCCAGTCAGCAGGTTTTCTGTCCTTATACGAAGTACAGTGAAACTGCTTATTGTCCCTGTTTAAAGGAAGATTCCAGTGACTTAATATTTCCAGCATAATTCAGTGGCTGAGGGGAAGTGGTGCATTTAATAGAAACTTAGCGTCCGTGGCTCTCGCACAAATTATAGCCATTTTATTTACTGTCCAAAACCACCAGTCTGTTAAATGTTGGTGATGGTAACATCAGTCTTACACCAAACACCAACAAAAACACAACAAAAACAACAACACAAAACAACAAAAAAAAACACAACCACAAGGGGTGCGACACCACCACTGTGAACAGTTCTGACTCTACGTTTCTGAACAACTCTCTGAATGACTCTGGACACATTTTAACTGTTTGAGAAATTTTGTTAAGGATTTGAGTTGGTGTTATAAAGCATACCTGTTTGAATCAAACGCAGCAGTCTCTGCCAAGTTCACACAGTCTTTGAGTCCTTCTGAATCCAAGCCAAAAGCCTCCTGCTGTACGGGCAGTTTTCCTCCACAGACAGCTAATCTAATATCAGCGTGCTTTTTCCCCACTCCCTATGTCTCGTCTGTGTGACACAGCCCTACTGCAGCGCGTGAAAGCGGAGGATGCAGACGTTTTGCAGTCTCTGCTGCCTCGTGTGCAGGAGCTCACGCAGCGGTGCATTAAAGGTCTCGCCTACGGGAACCTAGTCAATACAGCCATCGCACACTGGTGAGTAGCTTTTATTTTTTACTTTTAAGGGGACAGTAAGCGACACTGTAACTGTGGTTCAAAGCAGCTTATCAAACAGTGTAAATATGACACTAGGTAACGTTAAGGTTGCAAGACATTGACTAATTGAAGAGTTCTAGACCTCTGTTAATAAAAATTAAAATTTTAATTAAAAAAAAAAAAAAAAAAATATATATATATATGGTGGAAATCATCATAGGCTCTGTGATACAATATCACAATACTTAAATCATGACCCAGTAGTTGTAGGTGTAATCGTTAAAATATTGCACAATGCTGTGTATTAATAATACATTGCATTTTTTGAAATGGCAAAATATAAAATACTAAGCTGTATACAACCCCAAGCTATTACATATGCATGCAAATACAGGGAGGGCAGTATGACATCAATATTGATGTCAACTGTGCTTTTCTAAGGATGTTGTAGATATCTTCATCCCTCCCTAGCTTCATTTCATTACAAACTAAACAGTTACTTTGTTTCAAAGGGTTGGCAATGTAATTTTTAAATCACTAAAGTTGTAGGGTTTATTTTTGTTATAGTATTTTTGTGACAATTTGTTTTTCTGTTCCAACTTACTAAAATATTGTAATGTATTCCTGCTGGCTTGTGCACAGTTAATCAGTTTTAAAAGGCCCTTGTCCCCTTTTTTTGTGCATGTTGGAAAAGGCAAGCCTGACAATGTTTAGAGACTAAAGCCCTGTACATACAACTGGTTGGAGTCAATTATTGAATCCTTTGAATGAAGAAAAAAAAATTGTCCCATTATTTTAGTTAAGTTTGCAACACTGTCATTTATGTATGTACCTGTTGTTGTTTTTTCTGTTTGTGTTCCACCCCTTTTTGTCGAGTACAGATTTGACAGGTTCCTTTCTCACAGCTTGCTGCTTTAAGGCTGAAATAATTCTGTTGAAACTTTGAGATTGTTTTCATATTACATCAAACAAAAGTGTGGTTTTCAGAGATCTGGGCCCCTAATGGAACACTGGCTAATCATCGTCAGCTGCCACGCTTTTTGTAGTAATTTAAACCCACCCCTTGTACTAAAGGTTGAGGACTCCATGTTTCATCAATTACAGGTGGGAGCAGCCTGCCCAGTTTTCTCTGCCAGAGATGAAGCGGGAGGGACTGAATTACCAACAGTGGTTGCAACGATGGAAACTGTCTACAAAAGTACTTTAAAACTGTGGTTTTAAACAGTAATGATTGTGTTCTATAGGATTAGCAAACATTTGTCCTGTTTATATTACATTACATTCACCACCATTAGCCACACTCTGACACTACACTTCATTAACAAAAATAAACAACCACCCGTAATTCTTTTTCAGGGTTATTTATATTTCTTGATACAACAATTTTCAATAACTCTGTCAAAATGGCAACATTTGTACTGACATTTTCAGAGTCATGATTTACTTTTAATTATATACTTCAAGATGGTCTGATTTCCAATAAATGTTTTTCTGTGTTTGTGTTAGTAAATCAACTGACTCTGTAGATGCTTTGAGTAATGTTTTGAAGATTTTTTCTTTTTACACCCTGCTTAGAGAACATGGTTACAGTATCTTCTGACTTAAGGCTTACATTATACTTACTTGGATCATGTGAGACACTTTGTGGTAACACAAAATGCTGAACGAAACTGTACATAAACAAAACTAAAAACAATGAAGACAACACAAACGCAGATGGTGATGGCAGTGCAGCGGCAAATCCCAGAAGTCCAAAGTTTGACAAAGAAATTTAAGGTGTCTTCTTCGATTGCATTGTCCACCATAGAAGAAGAGGAGAGGGGGGGAGAGACAAAGCTCAGTCCGTGAGGAGGACAGGAGATGCAAGATGGCACATTTCACCGTATTCTCGTGAAGAGGTTTAAAACAGACACTGATTCCTGAAATAAAACGGAAAATATCACCCATCAGTGTCTTTAGTATAAATTAGCATTTACAGAGTATGATGCAAACCATGAAGGACCTTACCTTTGTTGATCGTGTTTTACTAAATACATTCCAGAAACGCAGCGTCTCATCACCTGCTCCGGTCACAATTGCCTCCCCATCTGGTGACATCGCCTATAACAGCAGGAAATGTACATTTGCTGTAAATTTTAAAAAGGGCCTCATCTGGGACAGCTAAGAGACAGAAACACCCTTTTTATATGAAAGAGGTTTGCATAATTGACTGCAGGGTGTCACAACAGCTTTGTGCACTAACACATGATTTCCCAACTTTTATAGCATAGACTGTATTTCTACACCAGTTCAATATGCGTAAAAAAATAAGTTGAACAAAAAGCCTTAGACTAAATATGCTACTATAATAATTTCATTAATATAAAGTCACTCCACTTTCACTTGGGTGAAAAAACCCTCAACTGTAAAAACGGGCTGGGTTTAAGTGACAACACTGAAATCAACCTTGTTCTGTTTTTTTTTTTTTTTTTTTTTTTTTTTTAGCTTTGTATGGTTTTAATGAGCAGGCCAAACATGCACTATAACAGCTAACTTATGGTAAAGTTTAGCTCACTAGCAGAGGGCTGTTAGTAAAACCGTAAACTGATGCACAGCATGATTACTAATGGTGACGATCACCAGCAGTTATAATGATAAAGAGCTCAGCCGCACATAAAGCATCATCTTAACAAGGTTTAAGATGAGCTTTGCCAATATGGAAAAAGTAAGAGACACTTACCAGGTAGAGTACTCTGTACGAATGGCCAGTCAGTTTGGCTATCTGAGTGAGGGAAGGGTACTTCCACACCAAGATCTGGTTCTGAGAGTAACCATGTGTGCTAACCTGGAGATGAAACACAGATTAGACCAGTCAGGAAAGGTTACCAACACAGTTCACATTATGACAATTGGCAAAGCAACAGTTTAATCATGTTACACAGAGTCATGGTGGCATTAGGTGTCTTCCCCAAACACGGAATCTAACCCCTGTCTGCCACATGGAGAATATTAATAAAACAAAAACTGTTCTAGAGGGCTGGCCCAGCCACCACAAGTCTATTCATGTCATATACATATATTTTTAATAATAATAATAATAAAAATATATATATATATATATATATATATATATATATATATATATATATATATATATATATATATATATATATATATAAATATATAAATATATATATAAATAAACCACACACACACACGAAATATTAAACATTAAAGATTTAACCTCATAATTAAAATTCACATCCCTACTGATAACTAATTTGTATTTGTGCACACTTACCAGCTCATTGGTGTGTTTAGACCAGGCCAAGTTGCACACCTGCGAGCCGGTGTCTATGCACTGCAGTGGCTGGGCTGTGAGTGTGTTCCAGAACCGGATACATCGGTCAGCTGTGCCCCCTCCAGACGCCAACAGGCCATGCTGGTGCGGGGACCAAGCAATGGCCTTCACTGCAGCCAAGTGCTCTGTGTACTGTTGAACAGGCTGGACACTAGAGTGATTCCACACCAACAACTGATGGGTCAAAGGAACACAATGAGAAAAAAGTTCAGATGGTCTCATGCCACTCAATAATAATCACCGTATTATATAATCTGTTCAGCAAACTTTATTTTCAAAACACATTTATAGATTCACTCATAGATTATTAGGTAACTGCAAAAACTAAAAAAACCTTTTGTTGACTAGAGAAAGATAATGAAAGGTTTAAATGGTTGCTAAGGTGCTACAAGGCTGCTATTACACTAATTAAAATGGGTACTAAGAGACGGTGAAGAAGTTTAGCGGTTGCTGTTGTATATCAGGTGTTTCCTGTGTGTGGAGCACATGTGTGTTGTGTGTGATGGTGACATAAGGAGTGTTCAGAAACATTCACCTTCTGAATCCATACTGAATGTGGTGGAGTAAGTAAAAGGTGTACGGTGTGTTCATTCACAATATATCATTGTCCAGTTTTAAAATTGTGCATGATATGAATTCAAAAAACAAATTCATATATCTACATTCTACAAGTCCAGCAAGTTGGCTTTACCAAGTAACTAATTACAAAACAACACTGTATATACATAACTGAAAAAAAGTCAAATCATTACTGGAGCATCTTATAATAATACTTATTAACTAATTCAATCAAAACCCAGCATTTCTTACCTTGTTGTCATTTCCTCCTGAAGCAAGCAGCTGATGATCTGTGCTCCATTTGAGACCACACACCTCCTGCCTATGGCCCTGCAGCCTGCGCTCTGACTGCAATGGAGGCGTCCGAATGTCCCTCTGCAGGATCATACGATCCCGGCTTCCAGACGACAACTGGTCTGCATTCCATGCTAATGCACCTGTGGTCAGGAGGAGAGGTATGGGAGAAGAATAAAGGATGAGAGACATATAACACAAGACAGATTTAAGAACAATAATCCAGCAGTCCAGACCGATCCATTTTAGCAACCAAACACGTATTTTAGATTAGGCAAAGCTTTGCTACTTCTTACCAACTCTGGCTGTATGTCCTTCTAATGCAAACAATTTCTTGCCAGCTGCTGCATCCCAAATCTGTACAAATCCTTTGTGTGTACCCACTGCCACAAGATTCCCCTAGAGTCGAAAAATAAATCAATTCAAAAGATGTTCGCTGTTAAGAGATCCATAGCTGAAAGTTAATTCATGTACAGTCACTGTGTGAACAGAAATTTCATTGCTTACTCTTTCTGACCAGCCAACTGACGTCACGGAGTCTCCCTCTACTGACAGGTCGCATAGTCGTGTTACCTGCACACAGAATATAGGGTTGCTAGTACAGAGCTCTGTAAGGAAACCAATGAAGATTTAAAAACCCTGGAGTTAAATAGTAGACAGTTCCACTGTTTTCTTTTGGATGTCTGCCAATGTTACAATGACAGAAAACAGATTGTTATAGCTTTAAAGAGATCATTTCTTTTTTAAAACAAAAATACATTGTAATCTTTGTCTGTACGACAAATTAACATGAACAGCCATGCAAGTAATGTGTCTGTGATTCGTTTTTTTAATTATTTTTTTTTTATTTGCATAGATTCAAAGTTCTCCAACATGGAACACATGGTATGTAAGCAATGCGTACTTGGCTTGTGCAGGCGCTCCACAGGTAGACACAGGTGCCCAGTCCGACACTGAGCACATTTAAGGACGACCAGTCCACCAGGTTGAGGTAGAAATCATCTTGAAGTTCTGGTGCATCTAGCACCTTAAATGGTATCTTGGAGATTTTGCGTGTGGGTTTCCTTGGTGACCGAAGCAACTTTTGACTATAAAGGACACACAAATTTAAAGATAAGATGTTAAAGAGGACCTCAGTTTCATTATATATTTCAGTGATGATAGTGTTATGATTAAATGTGTCTGCTCTTTACCTTTTGCTGCTTACAGGCGATAATGAGTAAGGAGAAACGTTGTTGCCATCATCAGGCATGGATCGTTTGGTACTGAGGGAATACTACAGGGAGACAAGAGATTTCAATTAACATTGTGTGGTATTCCCAGTTATTAGCGATGTCCCGATCCAATCTCAACACTGATTGGTCTTTTTTTTTTTTTTTTTTGAGCATAAACTTTTTTTGAGCACGATGCCTTGTTTTATATCAGCGGTCACACGGGTGTAGAAGACAGCACAGTTTATGGCAGGACGTTGCTAAAATGTGTACAGTGTGGAAATATTTGAAACCGGAGAACAAACCGTGTGTAGTGTCTGTAATAAGAGTATTCTGTGAGGCAGTAGTAACAGAACTGAATTTAATGCTACCAATTTGATTAACATCTTAAAAAAAGTAAACACTAAATGGAGTTTACTCCAGGCAGATAACTCCAGCAAAGCTAAAGTCATCTTTGGGAGCACAGTCTGCCTTACACTCTCAATACTACATTTCAGACACGACCCTACCGCAGCTTTACAACAAAGGCCACCTACCTTTTTGTAAACAATGCTATATAAAATAACAGGTCTAAGTAACTTGTTGCTCTACAACAAGCTGTAGAAAATTAACAACACATTAATTAACAGCATGGAAGCAGGCGATTTTTTCATAATGGACTGCAGCTTTTTGGCTGTCAAACATCCATATAGCATTGTTGTTTAACTGTAATGTAATCCCTGCCAGTTTATACACCATATACAAGTATGAGCATTCTAAAATCATCAAGGTCCAAAGTCCAAAACACTTTAGATCCCCCTTAATCAACTTGGTTTTTTAACCACAAATCTAACATTCGTTTAGACTGTTTACATTTTCATGTGTATCAATTAAAATGCAAGCAACTAAAAACCATGTATTCCTATCGTTTTCATTTTCTACATCAGTGCACACAGCAGCTGCTCTTTATTTTGCATAATGAATACATTTCATTACGAATGAACAACAGAAAGACGGCAATTTACATTATATTTTAAGAACATTTTGACATTTTCCTATAAAATGAGATGACTTATCACAGTGAAAACACAGGGAAGTGAAAAGTCAGGAAAGTGACTGGAGCTGGGAGTGTTTCAGGGTTTCTGCAGAAAATGCCATAATCACTGTGCACTAGAAGCACAACAGTTAAGACTTACGTTAAAGAGACTTCTTTTCTCTGGTGTTGAGGGCTGGAGCCTTCTGTCTTCAGTCTGAGGGTCCTGAACTTTCTCGATGCCAGCTCCAAGCAGCTCGTTTTTCAGCAGTGCAGAGTATGCCAAACCGTCCACTGGCAAGAAGAGACCAGATTTGCTGATTACAAATCAAGTAATTGTAAGAAACTCAATCTAACTCAGTCTTGCAAACTTCACTAGGAGGCAAGCTTTCAAATTCACCTTTGCCAGTGTCTGATGTTGCATCCTTGGTTTTCTTATTCTGGCTTGGTGACTTCTCATTTTCCTGAGCAAAGCAAAGTAAAAATCAATATTCCACATCCTGAGGAGTAACATTACACACATAGTGCCCTGGCCACAGATTTAATCACAAAAGAGAGATTAACATTTAAAGTGTTTCATTTTCCAAGTCCTGGAAAAGAGGAAGAGCAATTCTACACTCAGTAGGAGTGAGCACTCACATTGATTCTGTGGAAATTGATGCTCCAGTTAGCTCCTGCACGTGATGGGATGAAACGGTCACCATGCTTACTAGGTGATGACATTGGGGATTTGGTGGGAGTCAGGTGACGTATCACATCTGTGACTTTCTGTGAATACAAAATTTTCATATAAAACAAAAGAATAAACAATCATACCTACACTACAGATGATGATGTGCATCTAAGAACCTCTAAGAACACCCATCATAACAGACCACACCTATTGCTTAAATAATTTTTTTATTTGACTAAGAAACTCTAAGACTAAACAGGGATGAGGGTACTCAATCACTCACAACAGGGCTGGCATTGTCATTCTGGACGTTGATTTGCCGCAGTAGCCTGCGCTCATAGTCCTGATCCATGGAGGTGGTCAGAGAGAAGGAGGTCTGCAAGGATATGGCTGCAGTCACACAAAACATCAAATCAGAGGATGTTGCAGTGAAAGCAACAATAAAGCAACGGGCCCAATTACCAACAGCCTGAGCCAGCAATAAAAACTTTTTATATCAGTTTCTGGGACTATAGACTAAAACAGTCCACAAAATATAATTGTACAATACTCAAATGTATGGATATTTACATGCACTTAGTAGCTAAGTTCGTAGTAAGACACCAACATGTTGAACAAAGCTTACAGACGAGCAAAATAAAATTTATTTCTGTTTTTCAGTTGTAGAAGCAAAATACAGGATAAAGGATTTAACCTGCCATAAAGGACTGTGCTACTGCAAGAAAACAGACTTAAAATATGAATGAATTATGAATATCGAAGCACGTTAAGCTGGACTGATGCAAAAAATGAATTTCAAATTATTTAGTCGCAGACCACACTATCACATATTTGCTTTATCAAACAGTAATACCACAAGTGCAAGTAGTTAGATTTTAGTGCTGTTCACATGGTCACAAAAATACAATGGCAGAAAAAATATTATTTAGGCCACCCCAAGTCCCCAAGGTTGACAGGAGGAACGCCCAAATTGGGATTACTGTAAGTTTATGTGCTGCAGTTAAAGTAAAACCTTAGCAAAAGGTCAAAACCTCTTGGACAAAGAACTATTCACACATACCACCTGCTTAAACACCCTACAGACAGGTGGTTCAGCAAATGCTTCAGCAGCCGCCTGATTAAGAAGCAGAGCGTCTGTCACTAAGGCTTTTACGGAAGCTGTTTAAAGAACATACAATACTGACAGCAATTCTGTGCATCTGCTAACCCACACTATTTACACTTGGTGCTGTGCAGTATTAATAAACATATAATAAATGAATTAAACTAATTTTTCCTGAGTGCTGCTATACCATGCTACAATAATATCTAACAAACCAGACACAGCTTGATGTGATTGGACCTGATACTTTTAAATAGGATTTCTGCTTTATTAAATGTTGAACATGTAACACAGTCAAAGTGGTTCAACAGTGGTTAGTGGTTATTACATAAAACTGTTCTAAATATGCTGAATTCTCAGCATTCTCATGAAATGTAGACCTAAAACATACTTGCTTTGCTATTTGCAGAGGGGTTAAAACATGAACAACATCCATTAAAGTGGCTTGATGTAAAATGGTTTATCTGTAGAAAAAAAAGCGGAGTCCTGATTTCTGTAAAGTGGAGGTGATAGGATCCAGGGGTCACATGTAAACAACACAAATTATTTTCTGTTCAAATCCACCACTAAACAAACATGTACACTCCCAGTTTAATGTAAAATATTGTGGAATAAAATGTTCTTTCTGTTTTGCCTTGGATCACCTGTCATCTACCTCTGCCAAGAACGTATTTTACCAAAATTAAAATACATTTTCATAAAACAATCTCTCAGACATCATGCAGCTTTATTCATAACGCTTCATGATTTTACTCTTTGTGTGGAAGCTTTTAGAGGTGGACGTCTGGCTTCTATCACCACCAATGTAAACAATTCTGACTCGGCAAGTTAGAACGAAGCATTTCACACCAAACCACACGGCTTTTCTTACATGTTCATCTTTTCATATGAATGACTGTTTGTCAACATTCACTTTTGAAGAGAAAACGGTGGAGCTCCGCTTTAACTTGCGGCCTCAATATATTCATTCGTGGCCACGCCTTATTAAAAATAAACACCAAGTCACTCTGAGTGCTAAGCACCATTGAGAGGTCAGGGCCTGCTCCTAATATAATTAAACTCTACTGCAACACCAAAACGTACAACATTAAAGGCAGGTAACTGCTGCTGAACGATCAGGTATCGTTTAACAAAGCTGACTGCTATCGGCACGAAAGTCGATGTTTAAAACCTATTTATTCAGGAAACTCAGCTTTATCGACAATCTTAGCGATACCAGATCAGTAACATCAGCTGGTTGGTTATTTTAAATATCTCAAACTAATACGCTTAAAAACACAGATAAAGCCACTCCGGGTTTATTTATTATTAGCTGGTTAGCTTGCTATGGTTAGTAGCTAGCGCTCCAGTTAGCAAACGTTAGCTGCTAGTTTCGTTCAATTTAGAAGACTTACCTCACTGTTCGCAGCAATTCGATGAATTTTTGCTAAAAATGATTCCAGAGCAGCTGAGACGAAAAGCTCGACAGCGTCCTGATATTTTAAAATCCTGTACTCGTTTGTCCGGCTTCTTTTCTTAGCTGTTAGCTACGCCGAGAGATAGCTGTGTTTTCAATTGTCGCAAAGGACTGTGGGCAAGAGCTCCAGCGGGTGACGTCACGATTTTTGAATCCAAACAAAAGAAGTCATGTTGGCATAACAACTGAGGCACGGCCGTTACAGCAGTGGCGCTTCCGCTAACGTGAATCGGCCAAAAGTAATATCCGTTTATAATGTTGTATGTGTTAATTAATCGTTATGTTGAATAAAACTGTTATGAGCGAATTTTAGTCTTTTATTTGTTATTTATCGCCCCCTCCTAAATTATCCACCCTCTCCTCCAGCTGTTCGTTTCTTTATTAATCCAAAGATTTAATGAATAAAAAAACAGGTACACAAAATCTAAATCAAACACTTATGGTTAGCTTTTAAGCAAGCTTTTTTGACTGAGTTAAGATGATGTAGATTTGCTGTGTTGATTTTTACTTGTTCTTTTATTAATTTTGCACAAAAGATGACAAATAGAGATGTAAAAAAAATCATAAAAAAATTAAATAACAAATCTGAATCACAGTCAAAGTTCTGTTTAACTAATTTAAAAAAATGTATTTGCTTCCTTGTTGAGGCAAAGACAAAATCAACTTACCAAGTATATAATAATAAATAATAATCAGTGTTATATTCTTATTAATCTGAACATTCACAATAATACTTCAGTAAAGTACAAAGCTTCAAAATTACATTATCTATTGCAGAGATATCTACTAAAGTTAGCATGCTAAATAGTTAGCCTCCCTCATAGTGCCATAAGAGGCGATAATGAGTCACTGTAAATAATTCAGACATCCTGCAGGTTTTCAGTGCCAGAGTTTTTTAAGTGTAAGCTTTTTGACTGAATTAAGATAATGTAGATTTGCTGTGTTGATTGTTATTTAGCAAATATGCCCTACAACATTAAGCCACACTATGCTTTACTGTAGGCAGGGTGTTCTTTTCAGTGTATGCTTCATTCCTCCTCCTCCAAACACACTGCTGACAGATTTTGACAATATTGGGGCTGACTTATATTGTGCTTTTGGCTCAGTAGAAATGTATGTCTTGGAGTTCAGGCATGGAGACCTTCACTGTTTAGTATGTGCCTTACTGTGCAAAACAAAACCTCAGTGCTGCCATCAAATCTTGCTGCAGGGTCTTTTGCAGACACTTCAAGGAGTCTGGTGGCAGCTGATGTCTTTCTGCCACATAATTCTGAGAGGGCAAAAATAGAAAGCCTCAAGTTTCTTATTTTATTATTCAAAATACCTCACACATCTGTGAGGCTTTCATACTGACTAAGGATTCTGCAGTGCAGCTGGTCTTTTCCGTTTCTCTTGTGCATCTTGGTTCTCTTCTTCAAAGACACATGCAACTCCTCCTCTCCCCAGTTTAAGTTCTGTAGTGCATCCTCGTTAAGGTTAAGGGTTGTAGTTGTGATGCCTGGCAGTATTGTGAAGCATGCAGCACTGGCCCTCTGAAGGGCTGCACTGTAATATCTCACTGGAACTTTTAAAGCAGGTTTTCAGAATTCTGAGTGTCCACTCTACTTATGAACAGGTCTTTGTCAGGACTTTGTTGAAACCATGCTGCTTTATTGTTGCCGGCCTGTGGTATGTCAGGTTGTCTGCATGGAAGACTGTGGGAATGGTAGAATTGTCCAAGTCAAAGAAGACCTGCTACGACCCTGGATAATTAGCATTAACATGTTTCACCACGCAGTCTGCATCATATGGATTTTGATGGAGTTAAATGAAAAATGTTGTTGAACCTAGAAAACGTAGCAACTACCTAGTAACACTGTAGCATCTACCAGATCATCCCACACCACAGCATCCTACCATTTACCTGGACACTATAGCAACCACCTGGAGTACCATAGCTACCCCTTACCAACACTTTTGCAACCATTAAAAATACCACAGTAACTGTTCCGCAACACCCTAGCAACCACCTAGCAACACAGCTTAAGCTGCACAATTACTGTGTATGTTCTTCAGGAAACACACACTTCTAGTTTAATTTAACTTTAACTCCTCATTTACATACCCCAGGTTAAATACTAAGACAAATCAAGAGTCCAGGATATATTTAAAAAGTTTAAACCGTTTTAAATATGCTGCATTTATGGCTGTTCTGAGAAAATTTAGACCTAGAACATATTTGCTTTTTCATTAATTGCAGAGGTTACAATATTAACAACATCCATTAAAGTGACTTGATGTAAAATAGTGTGTATCTGTAGAGAAACTTGCAGACTCCTGATTGCTGTAACACACGGTAGTTTAATTTAACTTCAACCCCTCTTTCACACACCCCAGGTCGAAAACGAGTACAGGGTATAGTTAAAGTACGGTGGCCGAGAAAGCCCAACGGACTGCAAGTTAAAAATGCGCAAAAATCGAGATAAAATCGAGTTAAAAACGCGCTGCAAAGTCTCAGCACAAGCATCAAAATGACACGACTTGCACAACATTGGCCAAACGCGCTGCAAGATCTTCAAACACAAACATCAAAATGAGACCGCTTGCAAACCATTAACCGAACGCGCTGCAAAGTCTCAAACGCGCAGCAAACACTGAAAACGCATGCGAAAAGCCTCAAAACACAAACTACAAACATTTATTCAGCAAAAATGAAAACTTTGAACATCGTATGCTGGATACAGATCTTCTTATCCGTCACCTGTAAACGCTGTAATACCATACACTGGAATAGATTGTATACGCACCAGCATGTAAAACTACAGGTGTATCCCTGAAGGGAAACACAGCGATCATTAGGCTTTAATTTGAGCTTGATTTTAAAACACCTCCTAGGTGGAAGCAGATTTACAGCTGCTGTTCACACTTTTACCACCAGGTGTCACTATCGTGCAAAGGTTTTATAAGGCTTAAGTTATGCCTCACTGTTTTTAGTTTTCGCTAAGTCTTTTATTAATTAAATTCATCTGTTAAAAGGGATTTACTCAAAGCCAATAGTCTAATCAAATTAGTAATATGGACCTTTTCTACAAAGCATATTCGTACCGCCCCCTGGTGGCTGAGTAATGTCCACACATGTCTCACATTAACACCACAATAAAGTCTCATTTTGTTTAGAGACTAAAGAATACCACGCCATTCCATGAAATAGGTCAAATGCTATAGATGGAGGAATATGACAAACTGAAGCAATATTCACAGTCTAGTTTGTGGCGACGGCGGACTCCAGTCCTGTAGGTGGCGCTAAAGGCCTTTTGAGGGATGGAACTCCTTCCTGCAGTGACAGCATGGAGCGGTGAGCAACGTGAGCGACTGACATCAAACTCAGTAAGTGTTTTATAATTCATCATGTCTGTGTTTAACAGATCTAATGAAGTAAGAGAAAGACTTTATATGTAGTGTAATGTAATCTGATCTGTAAGGAAAACTAAAAGCTTGTTCGTTGCATCCCTGTCGGGAATGGGAAAATTCGAATTACCAGCTGACTTCAGCTTCGTTATGGAATAACATATACCCGAGTCATTGGCTGTGTCTGAAACGGGTAGGCAGCTGCCTCGATGTCTTGCTGCCTAATAATCATTATAGGTCAGTGCTCGTGTCTACCCTTTTTGTCTACCTGACTCTGCACTGACACAGACTATTAGGATGTGTGAGGCAGTGAAGGACACATCCACACTGCCTTCATAATACACTCAAGCAGAGGTGGGTTTATACAGACATGAGATTCCGAGATGACTAGCTGCCTCGTAAGATTGTATAGGTAGGCAGCATCTATGAGCTCTCAGACCCAGGCAAATGGATATAAGCAAACCCCTACAGAAAGGTTTGCTATGAACTGGTTGATTGTAGAGTATCTGATTTCAGTACAGTGGTGGTGATGGGAACCAGGGGTCACCATGTCCACAACACAAATATAGTCATTTTGTTTACCATCAAACGTAGTATGCATTTTATTAGTATTACTATTACAGCACATTTATGTACTTCAGCTTCCATTTAGCTAATGAACTGCTTCAGCTGTCTAATGGGCACACCTTCATCCTTATGACACTTTTACTCTCTTTTAGATCATCTGCAGCAGCCGATCCTCTGTTGTGAAGGAACCGTAACAGCGTGATCACCTAGCTATTCTATAACCTCCAACAGCCTTAAAAGCTCATGGCGAGCGAGCAGGACATACTGTCAGTGGGGAGGATACTTGTCAACCCCAAACAGGACTTGACAACACGATTCAGAGCACTTTTTACGTTACGTAATCTTGGAGGACCAGATGCTATTAAATGGATCAGCGAGGCCTTTGTGGATGACTCCGCACTTCTGAAACATGAGCTGGCCTACTGCCTCGGACAGATGCAGGACGAGCGAGCAATCCCTGTTCTGGAGACGGTTCTGAAAGACACCAGGCAGGAGCCGATGGTCAGACACGAAGCAGGTAAAATGTTGAACTCTTAATAGATCCTTCAAGTCTACATCAGTTTACTAGTGGCAATGTACCAATTCAATATGCTGAATTGGAATTGGCCCTTATGCTGACCTAGATAGTGACTTTATGTGGCCGATTTATGTTTCTTAGTTATGGTCCATAATTAGTTGTAACAAAGCAGTTTCATAAACCTTCACTAATGCGACTGAAACACTGTGTGACCTCAGGTGGTGATGTCACAAGTGGCAACCTTCTGAACACCTCCACCCCTCCCTTCCCTAGAAATGACTGTGGCCATCAGGTTTTCTGGGGTTGCCTCAAATTTACACACTGCTCCTTGTTTGCATTGCTATCACCAAACATGGTGAATAAAATGAAAAATAACTGCCCATGTACTTGATGAAACGCTCACTACAAATATTGAATTCAATTTCTAATAGTTGAAAAATATTTAAAAAATAGACATATACGACCAAATATGTTTGAAACTTGACTGTGGTCTAATGATGTCTGCATACACAATAACCTCACTACAGTCAGGGATCTATAAATTTGGATCAAGTGTAGCATTAATGATATTTTCCTTGTCTGTAGGTGAAGCTTTGGGAGCCATTGGAAATCCAAAAGTCTTAGATTTACTGAAGCAGTATTCAGAGGATCCAGTAATTGAGGTAACTTATTCTATTTCTCCACATAAAAATAAAAACATGTCGAGAGACAATTATGGTAAAATAACATTCTTCATCACAAGCATTATTTATAGCATAGTGTCATAGGGTCACGTTGCCTGGATAATTTTTTTTAAAGTACAGAAGAAGTATGGGAAAGGGGGACTAGAGGAATTGGATGCCAGGATAGTAGCACCCCCTCTTGTGGTGAATGCAGGCAGTAGCATCTTACTCCCAGCTGTTTTTTGCTAGCGAGTGGCTGATATGGTAAGATAGAGAGATATATCTCTCTATGTGTGTGTATATGTATGGCTACTAATAAGTCTTAACTGACACACTTTCATTCTAAAACTCACCCCTAGTCTGCACACCTCCAATATCCAGAATGTAACTGATGCACAAGCAAAATAACATTAACTAGCATTAGCACTAGCTAGCAACACAGTGTCTGCAAACACCACAGCCAATTCTTTCCATGTCACTCTAGCTGTATACTCCACTCCCGTCTATACTTGGACTTTCTTCATTGATGTCTTGAGACGTGTATTCATTATAGGACAGCAGTTCTCAAAGAATTTTGAGTCTAAGGCCCCCCCCAGGTGTCCCTTACAGAAGTGTGAGAACTGCTGAGTTAAGAGATCAGGTCTATAATAGAGCCATGAAGGGGAAGACACCATTTCTTACAACTGACGTGCTCTGCGTTAATGAGTGTCTGTTGATTTTTGCACGTGCTAATGTGCAGGTGGCCGAGACGTGTCAGCTGGCTGTGAGGAGGTTGGAGTGGTTGATGAAGGGGGGTTGTGAAACATCAACGGAGGACAGTAACCCCTATAGCTCTGTGGACCCTGCCCCCCCAGCCCAGAAGAAGGATGTTTCTGAGCTGAGGAAGGAGCTGCTGGATGAACAACTGCCCCTGTTCGAGCGCTACCGAGCCATGTTCGCCCTCAGGAACCTCGGGACAGAGGAGGCTGTGCTAGCTCTGGGAGATGGTGAGATGCTTTGATCTTAGGAAGATAAAATGGAAAAAATGTATCTGAAATAATCGCCATGGGTAAATAATCACAGCATAAATAGTATATGTTGTAGTACTATCAGTCCTGAAGTGTTTGATTTTGCTCTGCATATGTGACTGGAAAATACATACTGGTTTAAATTAGAATCCTATAAGCAGAGCATAATGCTAGTTTTTGGCCATTAGCTTAGATTGATTAAAATGTGTTTAAATATAGGGAGAGCTACATTAGAGCTAATTCTGGGAGCTACATTAGAGCTTTCTCCTGACCCTATTTAACATTTTAAAACGCACTACCAAGTAAGTGTTTGGAATTACTTCCCCTATTAATAATTTCAGATTACAGAAAAACATAAAAAGACGAAGTAAAAAGTGTTAGCTGAATGTCTATTACTAATTTTGTCCATGTGTGAGGTAGAGCATGCTTAAGAAAATGGCCAGACATGTCTGATCATGCTTAATGCTAACATTATATAGGTGTTTCTATAGATGGGCTAATAGGAATTAACATTGTGCTAGCATCAAAAAAGAACTTAAGGTGAATTGAAACCCTTTCTGGATTAACTATTGCTATATTTAGGGTGGCCATGGACCGCTGGCATATTTGATTTTTTCTGACCAATTTTATAGTCATTAAATAGAAGTGCTTGTATGCATGTAAATCTTCCCTGAATTCTATTTTCAGTTTTTATTAAGAAATCGGCCTCAATGTGAAGGCCCCAAGGCTCCTATGAAATATAAAAATTTTTTGATATTTAATTAAACATAAATATAAAAAAAAAAAAAAAAAAGTATCTAGTAGCATGCAGTGGTATGTAACCGTGTTCTTACTCACTCTTGTTCAGGCCTCCAGTGCAGCAGTGCCTTGTTCCGACATGAAATTGGATACGTGCTAGGCCAGATACAACACGAAGCCAGCATCCCTCAACTGCGGGCCGCACTAGAGAAGGAGGACGAGAATGCCATGGTGCGACATGAATGCGCAGAGGCGCTGGGCTCCATAGGCAGGGATGCATGTGTGCCCATATTGCAGCAATACCGGCAGGACAGAGAGCGAGTGGTGAAGGAAAGCTGTGAAGTTGCTCTGGATATGTTGGAGTACGAGAACAGCACACAGTTTCAGTACGCAGACGGACTTCTCAGAGTGCATGCTGCTGCTCAGTGAGAGTGGCTCTTCTGGGGAACTTCAGCACTTTAACATGCTGGTTTGTTATTTTCAAAGGCTGAGCGAAGTCATACAGGCCTTAGACACTCTCTTTCATAAAAACTGTTGCTTACCCTCTGTCTGCTTTCTCTTAGGAAATACATGTTAAATAAATGTTTTAAATCTGAGTCTGTTTCCTGATCCTGACAAATTTCAGGATTTAATTTTTCTGTTTAACACCTATCTTAAAGGGCTCGTATCATTAGAGGGAACAAAACAAATTTACTGTTTTGAATTTGCTGTATATATGATATTACAAAAACATATTTGTTTATACCTGCCTAGTCGTCCTGCAGCAGTTATGGTCTGCCCATTCATACTGACGTTACATATGTTTCAGCAGCTTGGGCTGCTTTTGGAATAAGGCACATATTATGCAGGCAATCAGAACAGAGCTCATTTACATACTCTCACCAGCCACTTCATTGTCCAGTTTGTCAGCTCTACCTTCCATAAGAGCAGGTTGTAGTTCTACAATTGCAGACTGTAGTCCATCTGTTTCTCTGCATACTTTGTTAATCCCTTTTCACCCTGTTGTTCAGTGGTCAGTGAAAACCAAAACAGAGCTGGTATAATTTGGGTGGTGGGTCATTCTCAGTCCTGCAGTGACACTGACGTGGTGGCGGTGTGTTAGTGTGCGTTGCTCGGTTACAAGTGGATCAGACAGTAGTTTTGCTGCAGTGCTGTGAATGATCCACCGGCTCTTTGGTGGTCCGGTGGAGATCATGACCATTGAAGAACAGGGTGGTCTAGCAAAGGATGCAACATCAGATGTAAACGGTAGAACTACAGTGTATACCTATATAGTAAGCAGAGCTGATAAAAAGGACAATGTCTTCAGATACATTAAGATATACGTAATGATGTGGGTGTGTATCACTCTAAAGACTATTCAATATAAGGCCAAAAGAAGAACTGGAAAAGTGATTTGTGCAAAATGTTTTTCTCTATATACATCTGCAGGAAATGTCAAAAAATCAAATGTTGGACTATGGGCCCTTCACTGTCTTCAGACATGCTCCCACAATTAGCTGTTTATTCATAAAGCATAAGGATGGTTTTAGTCTTTATCATAACCCCACCGATCTCCATTTACCACAATAATCTGAAAGCAGATTTCTGCTGTGCTTAGCTCTTTCCCTAAGTCCCTAAAATGAGTTGGCTGCCGGGTGCTAAAGGTTTTATGTGCTGTGTATTGTGCTGACTCATTGACGCAGGTGGGCATTTTGTCTTCTTTGATATTTAAAGTGGGATGGAGTCTTAGCCTTACACGACCCAAAGGTGCTTAGAGTCTCGATCAGGGTTTTTCGTGAGCTGGAGGATAATGCTTCATAAAATCAGTAGCTAATCCTGCCCAGCGGTCTGTCTCATCCATTAAGGGTTCTCCCCTACCTCAGCCACAATATGGTGCCGAACCCATGCAATCTAATCTGAAATTAACCCGTATTCTGCGGGCAAAGAAAAGACTAGGCCAAAATATTATTGCTTACTCTCAGCACAGAGCAGCTGGTAGGTACTGTGAATGTCTGTAAACTGAATACTCCTTCCTCCCAGTGACGAATAAAACATTAATAAGACTGGGATTGAAGCACCTAGAGCACCTATACAAATGAGATTTGAGGGGCAGTTCCAATAAGTGATTCAAATTTCTGGTTATTTGAGGGGCAAACAGTGGTTTGGAGTAAAATGTTTTAAGGAAACTTCAAATTTATTTACAGCAGTGGTGATAGGAAGCAGACTTAGACTGTCTTTGACTATACCATCAAAACTCTTATTAAAATTTCTTCGCATTATAGTTAATTTCACAAACTGATATTTTGTACCTTTGAGAAATACATATTTCAGTTGAACCACTGCTTTACTATCATCATCATGTGTTCACTGGTGGTATATAGACATTGTGACCCCTGGTACCCATCACCACCACTGTAAAGAAATCGGTTGCTAAGTGCCTTTAGAAATGCACTGTCCATCACAGCACTCTCAACAGCTGAGTTATATTAAAACTGAAAAATCTGCTGATTTCTCCTTTAAAGCGCCGTTTCAAAGCCGCACCAGATTTACTAGCTAAAACACTGATGCTGCTTGCATTTTCTCTGTAAGGATTGGCTAAAGGTTTTTACTTGGTGCTCAGCGTGTTCTAGGCTGAAGCTCTGAGAATCATAAGCACTGAACCACAGAGGGAGGGCTGGCAAATTAAGTATAAGGAGCTCCAAAGATACTGGACCCCAGAAACTAAAGCTATAGACAGAACCTGAACGCATTAACCATGCTGCACCCCCTCGTGATTGCTGTTCTGATCATCAACACCTCTATTACTATTATATACTGGATCTACATCCTGACACAAACCTTTTACAAGAAGACTGAAGATGAGTCCAAATCCAAGGAAGGCCCATCATAACCCTAATTTTCCAACCTGGCAGAGAGTTTAGAATAGCTTGTGCAATAGTTTGAGGGTTATTTAGTGT
The DNA here is from genome assembly GCA_024036415.1 of Prochilodus magdalenae. Classification (NCBI taxonomy): domain Eukaryota; kingdom Metazoa; phylum Chordata; class Actinopteri; order Characiformes; family Prochilodontidae; genus Prochilodus; species Prochilodus magdalenae. The sequence goes on along the minus strand of JAMWET010007653.1, from coordinate 1,990,060 downwards.
TGTAGGGTTTATGTCAGTAGAAAATTCATCTTAGTTTGAGTGCCACAACTTCGAAAGCTTTCATCGTCGTCAGCAGAGCTTCAGCTTCAGGTAAAGTATTCTCATTTCTGAAAAGCTTCAGTCTACCACCCAGTAAATGGCTGTGACAAAATACTTTTCTTTCGGTTTACTGGAGGATATTACAGCCTATTTTGGCAGAGGCAAGGATTAAACTGCACAGACTTTCTTTTACAGATGGTGTTTTGATCTCTCTGTTCAGATTGCATTTATAACCAGATTGTGGGAAAGTACAGTCCACCCTCTCAGTTTTGTCAGACACCAGCAGAACTGCCTCAAGCTGAAAATTTAATCAGAGCTTCAGTCTGTGAAGGGGACTGCAGGAATTAAAGCTGAGGTCCCTCAAGAGGTAATGTAGATCGTTTTTCTTATTTTGCCTGGCTAAATAAATGCTCTGTTGATTTTCCAAGTGTAAACGAGGAACACAAAGATGCATTTATGGTTTTCTGTGAATACTAATCCAAAGTTTTTACTGAGTTACTGAGTTTAGAATATTGTGTATTATAATGTGCAGAAGTGTGTATTCTCTATGTGTTCACTTATTTACACTTAAACATGAACATGATGTGGAATTTGACCAGGAATACCTGAAGTTTTACATATGACGTTTTGCAGGCAATATAGCCAGATCACTTGATCATACGATAGTATAGTGTTCATTGCGTTTGGCTGAGAAAAAATCACAACATATGTTTACATTTTATAACACCACAGCTGCAAAGGGAGTTTTTACCACTTAATTCAAAATATTAAACCATTTTGGTCACATGGGGCTGCATGTATGTAACAAAACAAAATCCAAATTATATTTAATAAAACTTTGCGAATAAAAATCGAAAAATGAAATCTGACCAAAAAACTTGGTACTGTTAAATGTTCATAGAAAGTGTAACTAAAATTTCTCACTTTACACTAATCAGAGATCAGAGACATTTCCCCAAAGCTTCACATACAGAGGAATGTTTTTTTGGATTTCTACCTAATTCAGTCGAGATGTAAACATGGTCATTGTGGTGTGAATTGGGTAATTGTAGAGCCTCAGATTTATTAACAGTGGTGTTGATAAGAACCTCTTGATAAGAGCTCTACAACACAAATAGGGCTAATTGATATACTGTCCAATATAATAATGTCTCTAAGGTAATGTATAGAATGGTGATGATGGTAAAACAGCAGGTAAAGATCACTTTGTGGACTATTTTGCCTCAAAACATTTAAACAAATATGTTTGTGGGCAAAGTTCTCATAAAACAATGTAACTTCAGCAAATTCTCCCTGTAAACAGTTCAGACTCGGTTAAGTCTCTAAAGACTGGGGGATTTCACTCCAAGCCATTCTGAATGACTCTGTAAACATTTCAGCCACTGAATTTAGAAAATGTATGAGAATTATTTTTAACTCCATCTTTCTCCAGTTCCATCTTTTCCATTCTAATGTGAGAATGAAACAAAAGTCTCACAGTTTCTTCCACACAAGATCAGATAAGTGTTTTGCTCTATCCTCTACATTACTCATCACAACCTGCAGGGGTGAATGAAGAAAGACAGAAAGGTCCACAGAAAAGCTGATCCTCAGACCCTTTAAGTAGAACACCATGTTCCACCCTTAAAGGAATTTAAAACTGCTCTAAAAGACCTGCTTATGTGATTAATGATATTATATGATTCTCCTGTTCTCAAAATACCCTTCTCCAAATGTGGGAATAATTACATATTCATCCTCCAAATACTCACCTAATAAGTCATAATAATAATGACTACCTTTGAGATTCTATGTCAAAATCATGACTTATTACATTTCAAGAAAATAAGCTGTTATTATTCTGGGAAGCACTGAGAATTCATTACTTTGACATAGTAAGTCAGTAAAAAAAAAACAGTATTGTGAAGAATCCCCATGTTCTATAAAAAAAATGGAAAAAAAAAACAACAACAGCAGCCTGAATTTTAAAAGCGCTCATGTGTTTTTATGAGCAAATAGGCACGTTTCAGTACATATAGACAGGTAGTCACTATTATGGCATGGTGGGATGAGCTAAGTTGGATCAGCTTGAGCTAAACTGTAAGGTGTGTATTTAGGTCATTAATTTAAGCTGCAGGGGGCCACAGATATAGAATGTGTTGTACTGTGCTGTGGTCTCAGGCAGGGCTGAGACAGTGATCGAGCAGATTAGCCTGAAGAACTACGCAGGTAGAGGAAGGTCAGAAAGGACGACTGACTCCATTAGATCGCGTGATTGAGGTCACTTGGGTGAGGATAAGAAACGCCTGTCTGCTTCGTACATTCATAAACAGACCTCCCTGCTCAGCGAGACGGTCAGTCGGTCAGTGGCACACTGAGAGGTAGAGTCAGCTTCTGTCTGAGCAGAGAGCCACTTACAGCGGGCAGTAAGAGATGCATCCCCTCATGGTCAGCATCATTTCTGCCAACACGTCTTTAACGGTCATCCTGTGGAACTTCCTCCTGTCCCAGATATTCTGCAAGAAGATAAAGGAACCACCCCAAACTGAGGAGAACCTGCCTGTCTGAGTGAGCAACTTCATTTACCTCCTCATAGAACATTTATTCCATTATATTAAACCCAGCATATTTTTATTAGATACACCTCCTTATATCTTCACTTACTGTGCATAGTCAGAAACAGACTACAATCTGTAACTGTAGAACTACAGAGTGCTCCTATATTGTAGGTACAGCTGATGAAATGGACAGATAAGTAAGTTTACTGACAACATGTTGGAACATTTTCCTGCTCTGATTTATCGTATTTACATTGTTGGAATATACTCCATTTTACTATGGGAATATATGTTTTAAATATAAATACAGTAGAAGACATTCTGTTTTTTATTTAGGAATGTTTTTTATGTTGGCATAAAATCTATTATTTTTTTTCAAAAATTAGAATATTTATACAGTATATTGAAAATATATTAAATTTGCATTTTGGAATACGTTTTACTTTAAGCTCTGTTTTGAAATATATTCTATTTTACTAAAGAAACATATTTAATACATATTTAAGTATATACTGTTTACATTTAAAAATAGGTTGACAGCAATATATTTCATTTCATACATTTCCATTTACTTTCAGTTTACATTTTGGAATATACCGACAACAAATGGCACTATAGTCCATTTGCAGTTTGGAATATATTGATAATAAATGACAACATGTTCCATTTTGCTAGTGAATATGAATAAATAATATATTGCTTTATATTTGGGAATATATTGATGCATATTCCATTTTCATATGGCAAGAAACATTTATAAAATATATTCAAAAATATATTTTTCTATGTTCAATTTTTGTTTTGACTATATTAACAATGTTAATTGTTAATATACCATATTTTTTTTGTTTTCATTGCAACATGTTGTCAATACATTTTCAAGATATCACTGTTTACATAAGCCACCCCCCCATTCACAGACACATTTAATTTAAGATCAAGAGTGCAGATCCTTTTATTTTCAATTCAGTTCAGCTCTTTATTCATTTTGTCAATGGAAGAGAGCAGGCTTTCTCAGTTTAGCTGGCCAAAGAAAAATGATCTAATAGAAATGTTCTTTAGCTCCTTCCCTAAGGGGCAAACTTGGCTGAGGCTTAAGTTATGTTTCTGATTGAGATATGCTTTGTAAAATAAGCCCAGATCTATTGGTTTGTGACATATTATTAGTATTAAGTGATGCCTGTAGGCCTGTTCTGCATTTTTACTGGGGACTTTCCATTGAGAAACGTAGCAGGTTTTAATCTCGGTCTGGAAAACTGCACCAGAGTGACTGCCAACGTTTAGATTAGTTTGTAGTTAAGGGTAAAATGGGGTCGTCTCTGCATATGTTTTTGGTTTTATGTAAAAAGCTGTGCTTGCAGTAATATATAATTTTGACTGCCACTGACAATGACTTCTGTTTGACGAAGTGCAGAATGCTGCCACATGGGAAAGGCTTGTATTGGTGGGCTTGGCAGTGTATCAGTGAAAGTTGATCCTCTTACTGAGTCGGATCAGTGAGACTGTCACGTGAGGCTCCACTTCTTTAGCTGTCTGTGCTTTGTCCAAATGACTCTGTCTCCATAGTATGATTCAACTCTAATGACCATCAAGCATGAAGACGCCTGCTCCATCAACTCACCATCATCTTATACACCATCCAAACCTTTACATCCCATACAATTAATGTTTAAGGGCATAAAATAAAAAAATCTGCAAAACTGCAAACATTTTAAACTGATATGAGATTCTACTAAATTAACTTCCAGAATATATATATATATAAAATAAATACCTAATAAATTAAGTTCTAATATACAGTATGTATATATATATATTATATATATAAAATAAATACGTAATAAATGAAGTTCTAATATACATACAAATATACATTTATACCCAAGTGTCTTGCATATAAAATGTAGTAGTTATATCTTAATGAAATTCAAAATAATTCATGTAAAGATGTAATTACTGTAGACAAAACCTTCATACTATTTAACATTATTAACATTACTTTTGTTGTTCCTACGATATTTTAAAATTAAAGAATTAAATGATATCATGTCATCATATCTGCCCACTTTTAATAGTTTTTTTAATAGTTTTACTTAAAATGATGACCGGTTGTTCCTCAGGAGAGTATCCCAACTTGACACAGCACAGTAGAAATGTGAGGATCCATGTTTGCGCAAGATGAGCTCACGACACTTCGTCCTGTGGCATAAGATCTGGAGCAGCTCCAAGAAGGCCTCTACAGTGAGACGTTTGCTTCAGGAAGCAGCAGAGAGAAATAAACTCTACTTTGCCGACTACAATCCACCTGCCAGGGATGCCGTCTCCGTGCCCAAATACATCATCTACATCATAATAGGGGTGGTGGTGGTGGCAGTGGGCATGTATGGCGTCACTGGCCACCTCATTAAAGATCTGTTTCATGATCTGGCAGGTAAATCTGCTCATCTGGCAACAGACAAACAGATGCCATCACCCTCCAGTATTGTGGGCAACAGTATTATCCACCACGCTTCTCAACCACTTTGAGCAAATTTAGTCCAAGCAGTAAACGGTCTTTATAACAATTTTACAATAACAAAAAGGTTTTTACCTTCCTTATTATCAAATTAGACAGCAAGTTCAGGTTTCATCTTTCAGTGTAAATAAATAAACAGCTTTCCAGACTTTTGGTTTTGTTTTGCGTTTGGTTAATTAAAGAAATCTGATGTAATATTTTTTTCAAAGTTCAGTCTTAGAAGTTGGCTTAGCACTTTCTGCTTCTCACAATCCAAGTAACCCCAAACACATTCATTGATGATGAAGTCTGTAAAGCTTGTAAAGAAATCAAGCTCAACTGTATTATGCAGAGGAGAGTGGGATGTTACGACTTTTCACTGTAGACAACCAAACGTACTTTCGGTGGGAAGATTATTTTTTATCTCTGAACCCTATTAAGGCTGTAATAATCAGAGCAGGTTAAACCATCATCATCATCTCACTATGCTGTAAACAGTGACGAATACTGCAGGATTATAGAACAGCTGACTATTGACACACAGCTCTCACCTTCACGAAAGGCAGCTGCAGCAATAAGTAACCATGGAACATCAGCGTCAGCGAGTTGTCCAGCGTCTGTAGGACTTAGTCCAGGATTAGCCGGGTCACTGCAGGGTGCTTCGCATTGAATACCAACCCAGCATGCTCATGTCAGTCTGAGCTGAGTCTCAGCATTATTAACTGCGTCTGATCTGCTCAGTACAGGAGACGAACTCAGAACGCAGTATGACGGTTGATTCTGATTCAGATTTATGCCTGAGAAATTTACAGTGGGTGTAAATAAATGTTCCAGATGTGGGCAATTCAGCAAAAATATAATATTACAATACTTTAAAAAAAAAAGTTTACACAATACATGATATGTCATAGTATTTATTTTTTCAGACACCCGATTAGCTGAAATTGGGAAAGGGAACCTGTAGCACTACATTTTTAATGATACTAACATAAACTGAGAATACAGTGGTTTTATTCAGTATTTCTACATAACATGTGACTACTTTTACTCACTTCATAATAAACTGCAGTTTATTGGTGTTTTAGAAGTACTGACTATATGCATAACTATAGGTTCAGAAAACGTATCAGGTTTTTGTGTAATCTATCAATTTAACACTGTATATTTCTGTATCCCCCTTAATGTTTTTTGGGTTCTTTGTAGATAATTTTTTCAATACGTTGAGAATCTTAAAACATTTACGATGTTCCTCATCCAATGTACAGAAATGGTTCTCTTATTAAGTTTTTTTAATTAAACTAATTTTGTAAGCAAAGCTTCCTTTCTGTACAAAAAAAGGTATTTTAAGTTTACTGAACACTGAAAAGTACATAAACTAATTTAAACATAATCTGAGCAATTTATAATATTTCTATAATTTCTGCCATTTTGAGATTTTATGGATTGTTTTTTATTTTTTTTAGTCTATTCTTACTTTAAATCACGCCACTGAGCACAATAATCTTATTTTGCATTCTTAAAAAGGCCTGTTTAGTGAAGAACATTGAAGCTTTAAGCTATCTGCTTGGGCAGTGAGACCATTCTACCAGATACCATAACCTAATATGAGGAAATAGGACTAGACACAGGGTGACTCTAATGATTTGTCCATGTGGTAGACTGTGCAACCATGCTGTTCCAGTATGTACCCCTACAAATAACCATCTAGATGCAGATATGTCTTGCTGCATTTGCCTATCTCTGGAACAAAAAATACCAAAATAAAAAAATAATAATAGACACTTTCACTTGCCAGGATATTGCTTTGCAGTTTTGCGTGCGTCGTTAACGATGAACATCTGCATTTCCTTATAGACTGGCTACTTGGGCCCAACCCAGAGGAGACGGTAGTGGAGGTGGAGTCGCAGGAGTCATCTGGAGGGGAGGAAAGACGAGGAGAGAGAAAAATCAGATGGGGAAGGAGAAGCGCAGAGATGGCGGAGGAGAAAAGAACAATGTTACCAGGATGTAGAGACTCTGTAACCTCCTAATGGCAGTAGAATCCCAATGGTTTTCTCTCTAGAACACTCGAGAATGTGCACAATGTAAATACCCATCAGCTGTTTACGGTTCAAGCCCTCGTTTCTCACTGTCTCTGATCTGATCCTGATCACAAACTAGGCAGCCTTCAAATTAAACCCACTTGCTCATGTATTTAGTAGTAGTTAAGAGCAAATCCTAGGCTACTGTCAGATAGTCTAGGGAGCTTTCTTTTTTGTACCGACTTGTTCCTTGCATTTATTCTTACCTCCTTACTAATTCTTAGAGCATGCAGTGGGGTCATGTATAAGTGTTGTTGTGTTGTTTAATGTAAACGTGATTCCAGCACTAGTTTATTTTGTTGCAGTGCATGTGTTAAATGTGTCCTTCATTAATAAATTGGGAAAACATTCGTGTGATGCTCCGTGATTTGATCACGTTCTTATCTTTATCCTGTATTAGCTGCCCCAGCTACAGACACTCGCTCCAGTGCTTTATCTGAAAGGGTATTAAAAGGGAGTTTGGCCCCTTTAGTGCAGTAGCAACCTCTACTTTTTGGAAAGACACTACAGTAGATGATGGAACATTGCTGTGAGGATCGGACTGCATTTGGCTTCAAGAGCATTAGTGAGGTCAGGTACTAATGTTGAGTGATCAACTCTGAATCACTTGAACTCATCCCAAGGGATTGGATGGAGCTCGATCCCTCTAGAGAATGCTAATTCACTCAGGTAATGGCGATAACGGCCTTCTCCCACACAGGTGGCAGAGAGAATTTCAACCTGCTGGAGCTGGGCGGTTGATCAAATTAGTATTCTTTTACAATTTCGGCTTCCACTGGTTATGAAAACAAGATAATCTAGATAAAGAGCTTATTGTCCCATTTTTAAAATGGTGCTCTCATTTTGACTTAGCATAAATCAAGCACAATCCTTTCCTTTATGGTGGTGCCCTTTTAACCCTCCCTAAAAGCCCACACTCACTCTTAGCCAGGCTTTAGCTTGTTAAGTTCAGCTTAAACTAAGGAGCCAGCCTTCGGTCAACAAGTAAGGTTAAACGATTCAGCTGTTTGGAAACACTCTGGTTTTAAAGAGTGTGACGAGGAACAACTACAATACCATGTAAGATTTCCTCCACACATGACATAAGCCCAATGCAGGCATTCCATTGTCCTGCCTTGTTCAAACTACGATAATTTGCACCGCCTTGCCAAGCGCACACTGGTCAGTGTTTAGCCTCCCTCATTTACTATTTGGGGCCTTCCCAAGCCGTCTCTGGAGTTAACGCCACTTTAGAATCAATGTACACACTGCTATCCCGTTATCACTGCTATGACGTTTGGCAAGTGTTCAGTTGCTGAGGCTCTGTGTTAAGCATTTTTGTTAATACTTAACAATGTTTCATTTCTACCATTTCGGCTCCAAACAAAATACATTTCTGATTAAATTACATCACAGATAAGGCATACACATATACAGTACACACCCTGAGGCCTATTAGCTGCTTTTATTGCAAGTCTGTAAAACTGCAAATGAGTGATAAATAATATAGCTCAGAGTGGAGTTTGTGCTGAGAGAGAAGAGGATTACACTGGAGGATTACATGTTCCTGTCATCAACTTTAAAGCAGAACTAAAGGCTAGACAGCACTCTATGTGCGTTGCTTCAAAACAAGGTGCTGTTTGTATTAATATGTAAATGTGAATGTTAATGCTTCATTACTAAAAATATATATACACCCACATATGTTACTGACTGTTAAAATAGAGAAAAGAGAAAAAATCTAAAAGAGGGCGAAGAAAGTCACATGTATACTGATAATAATGAGGTGTTGTCCAGCAGTTCCATAAGAAACATTTAATCCATGAATTGGCCTGGTCAGTAGCACCTATCTACATGGAATCTGTGATTTAGACAGTTCCAAAGTGGACAAGAAATATTTATATTTCATCCATGAATAGGGCATTTCAAGAGCCCACAAGAAACATCTATAACTAATCCATAATAATTTGTGCATAATTTTACCCATGAAGACAGTGAAACAGCAACGACCCTGATCCACCACACAGAAATGTACAGCTTGGGTCGCAGGGTTTACTTTCTTACATATATACATATACCAGAACACAAACGTTATCACTGAGGAAGGTAAACAAGCATTCCTTTGTTTAGGGTGACAGTGAGATTATAATGATCGCCATATTGCCCACCTTAAACCTAAACCCATGGGCTATAAAGTGAGTTTGACATTCATAACATTTGCTATTATGAATCAAAGCCCACCCCACTGTACACCCCATTGTCCACTGTGGCATAGAACAACACGTGTGGATTACAATAAGCAGCAAATACACAAAATACTGGACGTGCCAGGTGATCAGCTGTGTTCATTTTGAGCTTCCTGTATAAGCAAATCGCCTGATAAAGGTAACAAACAGTACATATTTATTAATAATCTATTTGGGACCTCAGCCCAATCTCTATCAGTCCTTCACCTGACACTCCCTTTTTTGTACCAGCGTTCTCCTGATAAGATGATATTCAATACAATGTAATAGGCTTGGTTAATGATCGATGATGTGTGCTTGTACTTGTTGTATGTTTGCAGTAACGCTATTCTTTTTAAAAAACTAATGTTGTGTCCTTTTATTTATTTATTTAGTATTAAATCTAAGACAAGATGCATGTTTACAGTACAGCCCTGCTGTGACCCAACAACACATTTTTAGCTGTACGTAGTGCGCTACTGAAAGTACTTCTAATGATGCTGTACTGTTTTAACATACTCTCTTGTGAGGTAACATGCAGTTTGTGACGCAGCCAGAGACTAAGGTTACCTGATGTTTCAGAGTGAATTTGGCCATAGCTAATATCAATGTAAGCGAATCCAAACCCTTTTAGTATGTTACTGTAACAAGAAGTTATACACAAGCTGCTTTCATTGCTTTAATTAGCCTGTGTTGCTATTTGTTGCCCTTAAGTTCAATGATGAGCTTGGTAGTGAAGTTCAAGTTCACTACCAAGCAAACACTCTATCGCGGCGAAACCCGAGCTTTTACGTGCAGCTGTTTCACATGTCCCACCCTTTTCCTACACCAAGTATCCACCCCAACCTAAACAAAACAGGCAGTATAACATAAAACCTATAAACCTAACAGTCACTCCAACACTTACTTTAACCTCAACCTTAACACCCTAACACCAACCTTAACCTCAGTCCAAACCTAAACCTAGCCCTAATACTACTTCAACCCTAAATCTTTTCACAATCAGCAATTTGAGCATCTCCAGCTGGATTTTATGTGTGGTAGATAAGACAGGAATAAAGAGGTGCTGCGTTAGATCCTTTGGAATCCTTTGGCTTACATACCTGATCAGTAAAGAATACATTTTAATAGTCCTCCTATCAACACCGTCATATAATGGATGCTGTATGAGTTCTGGAGAAACAATAAGAAAGGCATGATAGATTGCACATGAATATATTTATCTACAAGTGATTCATCTTATTGCTTAATTAAGCTTAACCTCCAGAGTCATGATCACACATAATCCTGATTCATCAATTTCACAGAGATGTGTAGAGTAGCCTGAACCAATCATCTATGACTTCAGTGGAAAAATCACTAAAATAAAGGAAGAGTAGTTTTCCAAAATCAACTATATAAGTAGAAGTATGAATGCCGCAGTTCAGGAAACTCCACCTGCCCTGAGTAACTGTAGTGGTACATCCAGCATCTGTCATCCAACGTTTGTCTTTGACTAGATCCTGATCAACTTTAATTCCAAGTTGTTAGTTTGCCCTGCACATATTACTCTGGACAGTTTCTCAAACCTTGAACAATATCGCTCAGCGTTGGGCACTAAAGAGACTGAGGAGAGGAGCAGTTCCACCGTTATCAGCACCATAACCCCAACAGCAGCCTGTGTAGCAGCCATGCTGTGTGATTGTATCAGTGTTTGCTGGCTGAAGCAGATCATCTTACACTGAAAGATCCACAGTATGTAACAACTTTAATTTACTGTGTGTTGATGTCTTACTCTGTATTGATGTTCTGATTTGCTGCTCCTGTATGCCTCATTCAGAAAGCAGCCTAGGACTAAACACTCTCTGTAACCTCAGTGTGAATAGGCAGTGCTCCACATCAACACGTTTACAGGGCAGAGATCCAAAGGAATCCGCTAGTATAGATATCATTAAGAAATAACAAGTTTCAAGTAACAAACTGAACAGCATGACAACCCAGGTTATTTGCACAGAGGTCCTTTTTTTCCCGCTTCTGTCTATTTTGACATGTTACCTTTGTGTGATCATCACTGTGTCTCACTGTAAACTAGCCAATTAGAGCAGAGCTCATTAAAGAGCACATCAAAAAAGAGAAAACAGCTTGTTTCATTCTAGAACCAATGGGTATTCAATGTCAATGAGCATTTTACCCTGCATCTGGCCATCATTGATGCCTACCAGTCATACATCGTCTATGCAGACATTAGAGAAAAATTTAAAATGCTTCATTAGTATATTCGATTGCAGCTTTAGGGTTTAAAACTACTGTGCCTTTAGACTGATATATGTAAATGAGCTCTGTTCTAATCTGCGGCCCTGTATTATGCCTCATTTATAAATCAGGCTGAGCTGAAACACCCCTTGTAACTTCAGTGCGAATCCGTGTTCCATTCCGAGTACTGGTATATTTTATATTTTTGCAACCAAAGCAATTTTAATGTGATCATTCAGAATATTGGCCCATCAGCAGATTTTTTTTAGTTGTGTGAAATAAGCTGATCTAATAAAACAAGTTGAACTGTCTTTAAATCAGTGCTTATATCTTGACTATCCTGATTATAAAGACTGACAGGCACAAACAAAAAGGTAATAAAAAAAAACAAAACAGGTATTCATGTTTATGGCAGTAAAAGCAGCAACTTTTATCTTTACAGCACACGTGTGCAGTGAATGGCCATCAGTTATCTGAGGGCTGTGCTGGTGACGTGCCATAAGCTGCTCCCTGTCTTATTCTACCTGCACTTTGCTCTTTGGAGGAACAGATGCACATGTCTGACAGTGTTTACTGAAGACAGCCAGGCACTAAAGAAATCAAACCAGCACAATGTTTCATCTCAAGAATCTCCTTGTCTGCTTGTTGCTGTCTGCCTCCATTTGCCAGGCAAGAACCGGTGAGTAAAACTAACTTATTTTATTAGGCTTTTGGCCCTTTGCACTGAATGTCGCAGTGATTTTTCAAAATGCTTGCATGATTCAGTGGCTGAGGTCTAAGCAAAGTTATGCTAAGTAGTTTGTTTATTATAGAGAAACTTACCCAATAGGACTCAGTAGAACCGTTTTTATGTGTTATCAAACCTTTGTCTTCTCAAAACCCTCATAAAAACAATATTTCACACATAATATGCATTACCATTTCATATAGCTCTGTCAGTAAATTCTAGAGGCAGTAAACTTTTCAGACAGCACCTGACCTGAACAATTCTGACTGACAAGGTTTTCTAGAAAAGAGCCTTTTACAGCAACCTCTCCGAATCCCTCTTTGCTGACATCTAATCCATTTACTTACGCAAGTCTGTGTAATTACCCTGCAAACTGCAAAGGGCTGTACATGGAATCTTCTTCACTCTCAGAGCTATGGGTTGAGCCTGAACTCAGATTCAGACAGGTAACCTGTTACTGTAATAAAATAATGGCTCAAAATTAAAACAGTGAATTTAGTGAAAAAATGGCCGGTCCAAAAAGCTCCTCCTAGACGCCAGCTCCTACTGAGCTATAGAAGTAAAGGGAAACCTAGCACACTAAGCACATTCAACATCTATCAGCAAAGGGGTTGTAAGGCTCTATTCGTCTAGCCGGTTTGGATCTTTTTGTGTAATATAAAATGCTAAACCTCTAAGAAGTGAGAGATGTGAGTAAAACAGTTTAGGAACTGAACCACCACAACAGAATGAAATTACCCCAAAAAAAGTAATTCGAAACAAAATGTTTAGGACTAAAAGAAAAATGGATACAAAGTAGATTGCTATGCTTATTACTATGCTAACGTAGAAGCAAGAGTATTATCATTTCACAGTACAAATTAATCTAGAGTACTTTGAAACATGTGGCTGAGTAAATAGATCTCAATGTCACCGAAGGGAGAAAATTTAACTCTGTAGTGCTCTGTAGAGCCAGCATAATGAAATGGTTGGGATCAAAGTCATTGACAGTGGCTTAATGTGAAATGCTCCGTTGTAGAGAAACTTTCTGTCAAAATTGTTGTAGTGGTGGTGATAGTAACCAGATGTCCACCTCTAAAAGCTCCCTCACAGAAAGTTATTACATGAAGTGGTTATGAAAATGCTACGCGATGCCTGTGACACTGTTTTATCAGTTAGCTTTGAGTTTTGCAGCCAGAGTGCTCATGGCAAGGCATCGTAAATTACTGGAGTTCGAACGAGGCTATCTGCCTATCTATCTACCTATCTATCTACCTATCTATCTAATTTCCAATTTGATTTGCTTTTGTTGGTCTCTCCATAGAATACACCTTTCCACTCAATAACAAAAACTACCTGAAAATGTGTCTTATGTTAATATTGCATCTCAGTATTACTGTATTAGAGGCCTTAAGATTCTGTACTGTGTTGATGGTTAACGAGAAGGAAGTGCAGAATAGATCATAGATCATGAGAATAATATACTGGTAGGGTGGTGCATCGCTATGATCATTAATCATTATGTTTTTTGGATTAGCATACATAACTATAGCAAAAGAGGCTCACTCCTGTTCCTCACTTACATACAGCTCTAGATTCCTGCTGTAAAATACTGAAAGATGCTTAACTAATAAGAACTGCATTACCAAGATATATGCATGGGCTCACACACTACAACGATAAAATACAATCAGTATTCTACAGTAAGACAATAAAGTAAAGTAGATAATAGACCTGGCATGTATGTTGACCACGCAGGTGGCCTGCGCACTGGAGCTCAGGACAAGGTGACTCTACAGCCATGGCTAGTGGGACTGGCCGCTGTGGTGGGCTTTCTCTTTATCGTCTTCTTCCTCCTTGTTGTGAAAAGGATCTTCTTCAGATCAGACAAGTGAGTATGAATCATCTGGTTGACAGGGTAATGTAAAAGTCAAAAGGCCAATAATACATTATATCCACAGAAGGATAAAGTCCTCATAAAGAACTCATAGCGCAAAGGGTCAGTCAATCTGCAATAATCTGGCCTGGTTTACACTACACACACAAACATATATATATATACATATACAAACACACACACATATACACACATTTGTAATGCAAACAGTAAGTCTGTTTATAAAGCCCTATAAGAGCCTTTAAACAGATTTTGTGTGTGCTGCCTGTATCATTCCACAAAGCCATTTATCAACCCAACATTGTAAATCATTCACAGCAGCCTTTTATTGATTTCTAAATGTCCAAACCATGTTCCCATGACTCGGTTGCATTTACTGGTGTAAATGTAATTGAAATCATCACTAACACTCAGTCAGGTACAGCTCTAGTAAACCGTAAACCTCCTGTTACAGAAGTTGTAACATATTTGTTTTAGAGTGTGATGTAATCTAGGCCTGGGCAGTAAGGTAATGTAATTAGATATCATGGCCACGGGCAAGCAGGCCAATGACAATGCCTAAACGTATATAACTGCTGTGATGGGAAAAGAACCAAGAGAGAATTAGAGAGGACTAGTTTATGATTAAACAGCTTGTAAATGCATTGGGAAACAAGGCTCATGATTAAAAAGTGTGATGTGAGGTAGAGAGGTTTGTTAAAAAACTGCTCGTGTTGTTTCCGTTTGCCATACACTGTAATGATCAGTTTTATGCATGGATTGCCCTTATTTAACTTTACATGACTTTACATGATTATAAAAATGTTGCTGTAACAACAGGAAATATCTTACTTTTCCAATACGGAAAGCGCATGCAGTCTAAAGTGTCTCCAGCAGGGAGCGCTGGAAGGAGTCCATGAATGCACATGTTTGTTAATACTTACATAGGAAATAAACTAAAGGAGACCCAAAAATAGGCCACATTATTCCTAGTATTCATTTTTAGTTGCCTTTTAAATTGTTACTATGATGATAGTGATTTATAGTCTGCAAAATATAGTGTGGTAATTATATTTCATATCACTCCAGGCTAGTTCAGAGTCTAAGAGTGCTACTAAAAAGGTTTGACAGTCTTTTATCTTTAAAGGAATTTTACTTAATACTCAAAGCAAGCGGGTAAAAAAGACACTGCAGGTATAAAACACAAACAGGCTGTCCTTATTCAATAAATAAAATATATTTGTTCCAATAAAGAAATATCAAATGAGAAAGTACTGGCTGTAAAGTTGTTGTCAGGCTAGTAGTTAAACTTTAAGATGTTTTTTTTTAAACCCTGACGACTGCAGGCGAATCAGAATTGTTCTCGAATCTGTTCTTTAGAAACGACTGAAGCCTGTTCTCACTGTTATCAGATCAGACCGTGTGTTCAGACATCACCAGCCCATCTGTATGGATTCCTATGGTGACAACGTAAGCATCAGCTATGATGCATAGCTATATTGGTGATTTAATGCAGATGCAGGAAAGATAAAGAACCATCTCACACCTCATACAATCGCTCTGTCAAGTCGTGACTCACAGACTGTTGTTTTCCTCCGTGTCAAAAATCCCTGGTATACGTGTGGATCTTTGACATTTGTCTTAATTACCCGGTTATCATTCTGGATTTGACATTCTCTGTGAGTGTCCAGAGCATCCAGACTAAAACGCATCAGTAAAGATTTGATTGCAGATTAATTTTAAACCACCTCCAAATGTAGTTTGGATCCATTCAATTCTCAAAAAAAATGTCTTTCATGCTTTTCTGTTTTTTGTTGTTGTTGTTGACGTGCAGTGTAAAAATCGATTGGGATACAATCCGGATATGGCAAAAATGCTCTGTCAGCCTTAACAAGATCTTGAAAGCTAGCCCTCAACTTACAACAGACCCAGATCAAGCAAAGACACTGAGGTCAAACAATGTTCTCTCCTCTCTATCGGCTAGACAACCCGCGTGTCCTGAACATGTTTACCTGTTTACTAACACAGTATTTTATATTACACTAGGATTTGCAGGAGCACAGGGCTTAATAAGGGATCAATCAAATGTTATAAGGAGCTGTTTAAAATTTACACTAGTTAGTTTGTCAGCAAGCTAGCTAACACTAGTATAAGACTAACCAAGTTCAGTTATCTCGGCTAGGCCCTGCCTTAGCTAGCGAATAATCAACCGGTGAAAACTTGACAATACTAACCATGCCTGGCCACAAATCCGTGTGGTACGGAGGTATCTTCACTCGTAGTTCGGGCCTATTCCACATGTAACTGGTACATGTATAAACGGGTGGATTCCTAAACGCAAAGACGCGCTGTCAGCATCTACCGAGCAACCAACTCAGCAGGCGGCGTACAGCCCTTATCGTAGAAGCTTATCAGAAGCTTGGCTAATTCCCAAACCATGTACTTCTACACTTTACATGCTACACAAATACTGCACCTGTTTATGTAAAAACAATAAAAAAAAAAAACTTACAAGGTCTGATATAACTGGCCGATCTGAGCGCTACACTTTCCCCAAAGCTAAAGAGCAGAGGACACGCAGCACTGCATCTTGACTATCAGGCCTTCACTTTTACTACCTCTCAGTACAGCAGTAGATGGTGAAGTAAAGATCTAGTGCATAACCTTTATTAGAGGAGAGAAAACATTTTAAAGGAGTAATATGTAGGGTATTTAAATAAAACATTTCCAAATGAACCAAAACTACCAGCAGAATGTGAAAAAACACCAGTGCTGTAATACCACTTTGTACTTCAAGAGGCAGTAATGAGTCGCTGTATTGTGGAGTCAAATCAGTCTAACACGCGAGGATGACGCAGTGGCACTGCTTCCCTGATAACCTCCTGTCAATCATGTTGAACATTTATAGAAATTTAAGGATAAAATAAAAGAGTAAATACAATGATGGCTAAAGCACATGACAAGTGACCAGTGCTGCATGCAAGCAAGAAACCATTTTCAGCAGCAAACAGAAGAAACAAAACAAGAGTAATGTTGGCGCTGCTTTCCACAGCTGGAGACAGTGCTTGAAGAGTAAAAGGATGAAGCTTGATGCTGAACCCACAATGTTTCTTCTAGACCGGTAAGAATTGAGAGGGACTGTGCATTTCCTAGTGATATATTGCCCCCTATTGTTTGGAGTATGACTTCAAATGCTCTTTTAACAGGCCTTCTGAATCACCTAGGCTGAAAGTGCTTCCTACTCGCTACAGTGCACTGCGTACGCCATTAAATAGCTTCTTCACAGTGCATTTGATATTAACCAGAAAGCCATTTATATTCATTTATTAGCTGCAATGCTCCCTATCTAGCATTTAGAGCACTCTTTGTGCAGAGATGTCGTAGTTTCCTAACCTATGTGGTGAACAATGTAGAGAATGGGAAGCCATTTGAGATCCAGCCATAACATTTGAGGGTTTGCTGGAAAATCTTTGTTGCCTGGCCGAAATAGTGCAACGGAACAGTTGAGTTCTGAGGAATAAATGTTAAAGACTGTTGATGGTGTTATAAATGTACTCTGACATCTTGGCAAAACAGACATCAGCTCATTAAGAGAATACTCTTGTACTGAACACAACAGCAGTGGAGAAACCGCAACCCAGTACTAGCTAAATAGCAAAGATAGCAGGCAGGTCATTTCCAACCACACGTTTCACGCTTGTGGTAAACACAAGACCCACTATCCAGCCCCAAAGATTGGCACAACGTATATACATATTTAAGGTTACTACAACTTTACATGATGAAAGTCTTGTTTACTGTAAATCTGTCAGGAGCCAATAGTGGCTACACAGCCCCACATTTAATGGCCAGATTGGTCATTTTATGTCTTTTATGGTTTGGGTTGAAAGCCCACTTCTGATACCAATGTAACATCTTTGGCAAGACCTCATAGGACACATAATTGGGGAGGAGGGCTAATGCCTCTACACTGGCCTAGCAAAGACCTTGTTATATATAAAAAACTTTTAGATTTTGAAAACTCCTAAAACTCAGAGACAAACAGTGCAAATGTTACCACAGATATTGATAAATGGTGCTACAAAATAAAGCATTTTAACTACTACAGTCACAAACAGTCAGCAAGATCTTGGGAACAGAGACTGTCTTTATGGACTGTTACAAATTTCAGTGCCATTTTGAGACAATAGCATGCCGTTTTTTTACGCACTTCTTTGGACATGTTATATTGATTGGTTGCCTAATGGCCATGCTGTTATGAAGCTTTTATGACCTTTTATGAGGCTTGATACAGGTTTATCTTTGCTCATACAGTTCAAGGCCTTAATCACGTAGCACTTACCAAATCATTACACAAACCACAGTGACAAAGCATGCGTGTGTCACTCTTCTTTCACCTCTGGCCAAAGCACTGCATCCAGCACAATGATTAACCAGTCCAGAGTCTGTAGAGGTCATCTGAAGTGTAATAGCTTTCTTACTGATAGTTACAGTTTGCACATGAGGCATATACTAACCAGGCACTGGTTAGCCTTTCATCAATAGTCTGTGACCAGGCAGAGACACTCATGGATGTATATTGTGGATGGTGGATCAGTCTCATCCCTACAGTGTGTGGAAGTACAGGAAGGTGTTTCTTATGCCGTGGCCAGCGGATGAACATGCAAGGTAGTATAATGGCCAGTGAGTGGGTATTTCTAGTAAAGTGGCCAGTTTGTGGACACACAAGATCAGGGTTTCTATTAAAGTGGTCAGACAGTGTTTACAATATCTGATGTTTTCCTTCACAGGGATGAAGATGAGATGGAAGTCGAAAAAATAGGGTTTGAAAACAAGGCACTAGACAGGGAGACAGATGAGGAGTCCAAAATGACCAGCCTGTAAAGCAGAAGACGTAAACAAGCTCCACCCCAACCCTGTGGTACAGCACCATCTAGCTGGTGACAAATTGGCAAATTACAGACTTGCTGTACAAAATCATTTCCACATATTGTAAATGTATCTGGATGTGTAATATGAATGTGAGTCTGCACCGTTTAATGTTCAACTGGAAATATAACACAAATCTAACATCCAGCAGCTTCTGTCATTACTTGGCCACTAGGTGGGGCCAAAATCACTTTGTTAAAGTTGTGAAAAACGTCAGGTCTGTAAATCTGGGTAGATCTCACTGGTCTGTTCACCTTAAGGAGTTTTTCTGTCTTCCGAGATGATGCTGCAGACATTGATATCATGATTAAAAACAAGTCCAAGCACTCAAAAACATTTAAACACCAAACCAAGTAAGATCCATTACATCACTAGCGTGTCTGCAAAAGCTTTTTGGGTATTTCAGATACAAAAGACTTTTTTACTAGTTAAAGTAATGTTCCTTCCCAAATTTCCTAATGTATATCTTACTAATATGTTATAACAAATAACAAAGTCATTCAGAGTGGTTTGCTGTGAAAGAATCAAAATTGGTCACAGTGGTGCTGATAGTATATATAGATGTTGAGCTATATGAATAGCTCCCTCACAGAAACGTATTATATTAAATGGTAATGAATGTGTGGCCTGATGAATACCCGCCACCCCCAGCCCCATTTACCACTGTTAGACTTGTGGAAGTTTCTCTACAAATAACAATTTCATGTCATTACTTCTTCAACCAGAGAGAATTCCACTCATTCTTTAAAATCCCATTTCCAGAAAATACGCCTTTTTAGGTACGGAGAACTCGATTTCTGTTTTCCCCCAAAACAAGCTGAAACGTGGATGCATTTGACCACAGCACACATTTGAGCTAGGGTCCAGGGAACTCCACGACATTTCTACATAGAACTGAAGTTCTCAAGTAGTTTCCTTGATGCAGCAGCAGAAGCAGACTGTGTGGCTATATTTAACACAGTAGCATAGGGGTTCCCATACAGTGCCGTCAGAGTGATCGAAGGTTATGCATGTTCAGCAGTGGGATCTGGTCTTGCCCTACACGGACTCAGATTTCTTTTCGCAGTACTATGTGCAGTAAATTAGTAAATGGGAAAGATCAGCTGAGTAATTCTTCTATTTCAACTGTTTGATAATTCTCTCACTAAGTTTGGCACAAAGTGTTGAGCCCTCCCTGCAAAGGCTGAGCTTTTGGTGGCTCCTTTTACACCCAGCCATTATCCCTTGCCTGTAACTAATTCACTGGTTTATTGTGAAATGTTTCAAAATGTCATAACTATAAACTCCTATTTAAACTCTTACCTTGCCCCAGATTTTGCTGAGTTTGTTGCAGGCATCAAATACCATGAGTGTTTATATCTACAAAACACAGTCAAGCTGGTCAGCCAAAACAATCCTGTGTACTTCTGTCACTTAAATAAAGCTTCCATGGATGAACACGTCACAGGTCCTTGTTTTTATTGCACTTTACTGTTTTTCTAGCTGTGTTCAAATCTATATTAATAACTTGAATATGGTTACAATATTCTTACACCAATCTGAAAATAAGAAACAGTAGATATAGTCTCTAAATTTAAGCTGATATTACTTGGCAACCTGGATTGTTAACAGAGGCTGTGCTGCCCGAACCACCATGACAGTTTTTATGTGAATGTGTGAGGTTTTATAAGGAACATGTCGTGCCTTCGCCAGAAAGCCAGTTCTGCTCTGAGCCATGTTTAAGTGAGCAAAAACACAATTAAGTGGATCAAAATACACACTCTGAGTAAGATAACTGCCAGCGTAAGTATGCAACTGAGACACTGAGCTGCTCTCATTTCCATAATGCTCTCATTAATGAGGCGTCTGCTCAGTAATGCGAATGTGAATTCAGTACGGACGCATGCGGAGCAGACACGGACTATACGGTTCATTACTCATGCTGAGTGGCAGTTTAAGTAGCTAAACTGCTTCCACTAAAGCATCACAATGCGAGATACATATGGCCATAGAAAGTTTTCATTCCCAGTCTTCATTTCTAATTTAGCGTTGCTTGAGTCAAATGCACCAGATGTTTAGAGGTCCAGAATAGCAATGGAGCATGTGCCCTCCATTTTGTTGCAGTTAGAGCCCTTCTAGAAAGACTTTACCCAATTAACTTCTTTAAATAGGTATAAGGAAGAACAGGGTAGGTGTTTCTAATCTAATACCAGTGACTCATAGTACAGGGTAGGAATAAACTGACAGGGTAGGTGGTTTAGGTGTTTCTAATAAACTGACCAGTGTGTGGAAGAACAGGGTAGGTGTTTCTAATAAACTGACCAGTGTGTGGAAGTACAGGGTAGGTGTTTCTAATAAACTGGCCAGTGTGTGGAAGTACAGGGTAGGTGTTTCTAATAAACTGGCCAGTGTGTGGAAGTACAGGGTAGGTGTTTCTAATAAACTGGCCAGTGTGTGGAAGTACAGGGTAGGTGTTTCTAATAAACTGGCCAGTGTGTGGAAGTACAGGGTAGGTGTATCTAATAAAGGTGCCAGTTAACAGAAGAATAAGCTCAGAGTTTATAATAAAATGGTTGGTTAATGGAAGTACATGGTCAGTGTTTCTGATAAAGTGGCCAGCGATTGGAGGTACAAGCTCAGAGTGACAGTAAGTGTAAGTGTAATGTCTTAAAGCAGCCAGTAAAGTTGGTATTTCTAATAAAGTGGCCAGTGAGAGGAAAAGGAAAATGGTCCTGAAGAAACAGTTGACCTGTTTTTGCCTGTCTATCCTTAAATAAACTCTAGGAGGACTCCCGCACAAAGAGTGGGCAGGGGAAAATATTTCGAGTCACTGCTCTTTCACCATGGCAGCCTCTTTAACAAGCTCTAATTCATGGCAGAGATCTGAGAGTGTTGCCTTAGACGTCCTTTCAGAAGTTAGTCTAACCACAGCTTACAGTAAATCAGCACAGAGCAGACGAGAAGTCCAGCTCAGAAGATCTTACACTAACAAGAGCTTCACAATGTTAGCAGCAGTAGGTGAAGCATAAAGCCAGAGAAAGAGAGAGAGCGAGAAACAGAGGGGCAGGAGAGAGAGGGGAAAAAAGAACAAGAGAGAAAGAGGAGGGAGGCAGTGAGGGAGAGGGAGAATGAGAAACAGAAACAGAAAGAGAGAGGGAAGTGAGAAACAGAATGAGACAGAAGAGGGAGGGAGGGAGAGAAAGAGGATTACAATGAGAAAGAAAAAAGAGAAGAGGGAGAGAGTGAGTAAGATAGTCAGAAGGATAGGGAGAAAGAGAGAAAGAAAGTGATAGCAGAGAGAGCGAGAGATGAAAGTGGTTAGGCACACAGAGGAGAAAATGAGAGACAGACAGAAAAAAGAGGGAGACAGACAGTCAGACAGGGAAAGAGACAACAGAGTGAACGAAAAGAGAATAAGAAAGAGTATGAGAGAAAAAAAGAGTGCTGGTTATTAGTTAAAACTCTAGTGAATGGAAAAAGATAAAAAAATGAAAGGAAGTATTTTTATTCAGAGGGAGGGAGGTCTAAAGATAGGCTGGTCCAGCGTGGATTAAGCTTAAACTGATTCAGGGTTTATCTGTTAAACATGGTGCGGCACCACACGAACAGCTGAGCAGACTGATAACAGCTCAGTGAGGACATCAGTTACATTAGAGTAGCCTCATAGCCTGTTAGCTGCCTGCCAAGCTGCTCACGCTCACGCTAACTTTAATCCTTGTTGCTGCAGCCCAACCTGCAGGCTGAGAAGTGATATAAAATCTATAAATAAATAAATGCAGAAAACTAAAGCAAACTTGAAAATATCATTTATACTTCACCGTCTCCGATTTGACCATCTGAGATGGGAAAATACTTTGATCAATACTTTGTCCAAAAAATAAATCACCAGAAAAGTCAACTTTTAAAGCGTTCTGAGACCCAGGATGAACCCCATTCACAAAGCATAGTAGTCAACAAATCAAGTGGATGAGAGTGGAAGCTCAGGTCACTGGGTGTCTTGTTCTCAGTGCACTCATGTGGTCAGAGCTGATCAGGACTGTATCTGAGAGTAGAAGAGAGTCACTGGGGAGTTGCAGTCCTTTGTAAAGACATCTGGAGCGCATTACTGCAGCATGTTTTTATAAGGCTTTCCCATCACATTCTGTAAATTCAGATATTAAATTCATCAAGCCGTATGGCACAAATTTCAGCAGGCGAGCACACAAGAAAGAGAGAGAGAGAGAGAGAGAGAGAGAGAGGGGGGGGAGAGATGTAATGTCTCAAAGTCTAAACAGAGGTAATCAAAACAGTCACAATTCAACCGTGCACTATTCCCACTAAGCAAAGCCATTAGCAAATAAATGGCTCTAAATGTCTTTACATTATAGATTACTTCTTCTTCTCTCATTTTCATAGCAGTTCTGCCTTTCAGCTCTTCTAAATTCTGACTGTAAGGTCCACAAGACCCCAGACGACCCATGTCTGTGTTGTATGATTAATCGTTCACTGTATCATGTGATGTAATGCTGTGCGAGAGGTAGGTGGCCACAAGAAGCAATCATATCCAACATTCCTCCCCCCAGAGCTGTTTTGGACGGACGCCCTGCTGTCTTTCTACCTCGGGCTGGATGAAGAGAATCCCCTGCATGAAGTGCAGAAAAGGAAGCCTCCATCTCCTTTCACTGAACAACCTAGAAAATGGCAGAGTGCTGGAAGCTAAAGGGGAACGAGATTTGTCATGTGGCACTGACTGATATTTGAATGAAATGGCTAGTTAGCTAAACTCATCACTAAAAAAAAAATAGTTGCACCCAGAAGGAACCAACCGACAGGATTGAAACTTGGTAGGTAGGTTTGACATCACGAGGCATGCGAATAATTTCACACTAGGCCGCGTATGCGACATAAAGCAAGGATGGGCCTTACTGATGTACCTGACTGACTATATAAGGTCGACCTGTTGTGCGTGCTTTCCATTCTGACCTGGTAGCATCCTTTGCCAGCGAAGTGTGCCTCTGAGAGGAGCTCAAAAGCATTTTGAGCCGTTGGAATAGTTTGAGAGGGGTCATATCGTAGGGCTCCGGGAAGCGGGGTGATCTTATTGACGTATAATCACACACCATCGATATGAAGGATCTGGGAAACCTACACAAACCACAAAGAGAAACCAACTGATTGTCTGACATACACAGAGTGACCCAACATCCAAGACTGCAGAAGCAGTGATGCCCTCCATGGGTGGCAGCACCATTGGCAGACAGCTGCACAACACAGGACTACATGCACACAGACTGTTATGACGACCTTAACATCACATCAGCGTAGATTTAGCAGATACCACTGAGCTGGGGCAGTATGATTGGGACATCAATCTATGACTTGTTTAATCTCTTAAAGATTTATTTAACTGGCAAATGTACCAAGACATGGCCTTTAATGTCCTAAGTGACAAACTCAATGTATTTTGTAAATATAGACAAATTTAGAATTTGCCTGTAACACAGTTAAGTTGGGACTAAACCAGGGTGCAAAGTTTAGAGAAAGTCATTCCGTTTTAAAACATACCACACTAAGCAGGACTTGGGGATCATAACTGGGTATAAAAGGAGGAGCCACTAACGGCTCAGTCTTTGCACGCGGAGATGGGTCGTAAGCCACTTTTGTGCCAAACTTCGTGAGGGAATTATCAAACAGGTCAAATAAAAAACCTTTCTCAGCGCAAGACTGCAACAACGTGCGGTCTCAAGCATGCACTGTAAAACATACAGTGAACAGATTCAGTGAATCCAGAGAAATCTCTGTGTCTGTGTAGGGTAATGCTGGAAAACTGTGGAGCGTGCGGTATCTTAGAGCCCACTGACAGCACTGCATGAGAAACCTCCATGCTAATGTGTTAAATATAGCCACATGGGGTCTGGAGTATTTCAGAAACCCATTGTCACTTAACGTAGCCCTCTGCTGCATCAAGGAATGCAACTTAGATCTCTGGGCCTGAACTAATGTCAGATGGTCCAAAGGAGAGTGGGCATGTGTGATGTGGTCCGGGAAAAATGGATGACTAGTTTGCTATGCCAAAGACGAAAGGGATCTTCCAGATTTGTATCAGTGAAAGGTGCAACATCTGTCATGCTATAGGGGTCATGAGTGCCCATGGTAGGGGTTACCTGCATATGTGTGAAGGTATCATTCACAGGAAGACATGTTGGGATTTTAGAGATAGATATGCCGCCTTCAACACAATGTTTTCTCCAGAGAAGTCTGCAGTATACAGCCTCTGAACACCGCTTACACTCTCACAGTGTCACCTCTCATAGCTTATTGCTTTCATAAACACCATTTTCTATTTCTTCTGTTTGCTTAAAGTTTGTGAGCCCTCAGTTCAAATGGCTAAAGGCACATTCAATTACTGCTTATTTGTTAAATTGATTAACTGGAAAAATAAGATAACCTGTCCGAAGGTTATGGCATAATAAAAATGATTTGCACTACATTTACCAGAAAGATGCTAACGATAAATGAAGACAGAGGCCTCATGATAGGTTTCAGACTGGGTTTACGGACTCACTGAAGATACTGAATATGAAGAATTATGCCTCTCCAGTTTTGGAGAGGAAAGAAATCACTCTTCCATATAGATTATGGTAAGTTTATGGCTTGTAAATCATCCATAGACAGATTATTCTTCTATAGTTCTATAATTATTCTGTGTATAATAAAGTCACTGTTTCAGGGATGTCATCCATAAAACTGCTCTTGATTTTGTTATTATTATTATTTTTATTAAGCTGACCGAACCCAGCTGCTAAGGCCTGCAGTAACTGGGGCACATGAGAGTGAGAATGTCCTCTGCAGCGCTGGCTGTAATTAAAATGTTTCTAAAGAAAAATTCACACATGAATTGCACTCAGAAATCCCACCCCCAAAATCCCTTATCTGGAAGCTTCAGTTCCTGTTGCAAAATAACGAGGCTGCAGTTTATGGAGGGCGGTTTTCTTTGGAGCCACTTTGCAGTAATTTTAGACTGGGTGAGGAGTTGCGCGTCCATTAGCTGTTCCCTCGGCACTCTTTTGTTAAAACTCTGGCTGCGTCTCAAATTGACCCCTTTTTCCTGAAGCATTGAACTAACTAGGCTTTACCAATGCAACAACGATCCTACAGTGCCAGAGCTTTCATTTCCCGACATAGGATATATCACAATGCACCTGTCACTACCTAACCAGTTACTTGGAATGTACACTCACCAAGCTCTTTATTAAGTACTCCTGCACTCATTGTCCACGTCATTGCCCAATATCAGCTCCACGTACAACATAGATGTTCTACTGTACGATTGTACTATTACAAACTGTGGTCTATCTGCTTCTCAGCATACCTATGCTCTTCTGTGGTCCAGGCCCATGCAGGACCACCACAGAGTAGGTATTATTGGGTCAGGACCCCCAGGGGACCTCCACAGACCAGGAATTTTTTGGTCAGGACTCCCACAGTGCAGGTATTATGTGGGTGGTGGATCATTCTCAGTACTGCAGTGACACCAAGTAGTGGTGTGTTAGTGTGTGCTGTCCTGGTGTGAGTGGATCAGAGAGTGTTTAAACAGCAGCATCAGCAGATGAGCTTTCAACTTTACATCTACAAGGTGGACCAGCAAGGTAGTGTCTAATAGAGTGGACAGTGAGCGGACACACTGTTTAAAAACTCCAGCAGCCACTTATATCAGCCGCACACCAACATGCCAGGTCTGTGTCACTGCAGTGCGGAGAATGATCCGCCACCCAAATAATACCTGCTCTGTACAGACCTCCATTGGCAAACGGGGATTCACTATGCAGTAAAGTAATGGTTAATTTGAGACACTACGGTCTTGATCATAAATCTCCAGTTGATTTAAAGTGTAGGCTTTTTATTTTTTTGTACATTTGGTTGGCTGTATAAATAGGGGAACATAGGAGTGTTTGAAGGAGTAACAGCTCAGCAGGTCTGTGTGGTTTATGTTCTATTGTGGGGCCTGCGTGTGCGTTTAGGAGTGAGCTCCCTACGTTTATTGTCGACCCTTTCGACAAGTACTACTGCACCCACTCACCCTCGTATGTAAAAAAGCGCTGCTGGCCCGAGCTATTTTCAGTCATTAAAATGAAATAAAACTCGACTTCCTTTCCAAAGTTTGAAGCCGTACTTATTCCCGAACCTGGCTCCAGCACCCTGCTATCTGGGGTAATGGATCGCGGAATGATTAGAGTCAGGTGCTCTTAACTCCTGGGCCAAGTTTAAGTGAAAACATACACCTCGTTCGCAGCTGCACTCAGTTTTCTCTTTGCCAGCTTCATCCAGTTCGTTTTTGCAGAATTAGAACTGTCATTTAAAAGGTCTGATGATCCAGAGGTCGATTCTGAGCGAAGAACATGCTGTTCCTATCATTTGTAGCATATAGAACTGCTAACCAAACACTATGGTGTACTAAGACTTTTGAGCCAGTTTATGGGGTTAAGTGCCCAGCGAATAGACCGTGTGCTCGGTAAAGTAGTAAATGCGGCTTTCCTGCATGTTTGCCTTCGAGAGGCAGGGTCAAAATATGCGAGGATTGTCCAAAAAGTAGCTGAAGATTGCCACAGCCGTTTTGTATTTTGTTCCGCATGTTAAAGCAGAATTATGTGAGAATGGGTATTTCACACTCTTGGGGTCCCTCTACAATCGTGGAGCATAATTTAAGTACATGTACAATTGCCAGGGAGTTGAAATTCACAGGCAAAGACATCATCAGAGGAGAGAGAACAATGTCAGCTTACAAGGTAAAGTAATCTTAAAGGATTTTACTACAGGAGGTTCCAACCTTTCAAGGCTTGTTTGGGTGAGATTGACAAAGATTGAACTTTTTGGCAGCCTGAAACAGGACTGAGGTTAGATGACATTTGGCATCCAGAAAACCTATGAAATCTGTGAGACAGTGATGAGATGGATAAGGTTACAGCCTACATCACAATCTTTCATAAATAACATTAGCAGGAAAAAACACTCCACTTGTTGTTTTCACTTTAGCTCTCGCCAAGTAAAAGCCAGACTGAGATTTACTTAGGTCACTCTCTCATTTTCTCTTCATTGCTGCCCCCAACACCATCTTCTTCTGTCTTCTCCCAGCCTCTGCCATGATGTCTATGCTGTGATACTGAGCTAGCTTTTACTTATAGCTAGCTCAAGGTTCATAGTTATTGGTGTATAACGTGGCACCAAACAGCATTACACGGTTCTCGTGTGTTCTGGGACAGACGTAGCAGAGCTGACATTTTCCCTAATGATTTTCAAGTTGTTATTGTTAAATTGTTATATAATTGGTGCAAAAAAGTGTTAGCAAGAGACTTCCTTTAACAACAATAGCAGAGACAGTGACTACCCAGATAGCAAGCAGATATGGGCCACATCTGGCAAAGATATGGCACTCCTGGCCCACTGCCGGCACTGGCAATTTCTTGTCAGCCAAAGGCACCCCACATACCTTTGGGGTGTCCCAAAACAGATCTGGTCCACTCCTGGAAAAAAATACAACAGAGCTGCCTAATTTTGGCTTGGCCCTAATGTAGTGCACATGTGGCACACATCTTACCAGGTTCATCCAAGTGCTGTCAACCCATCTGGTAAGTGGGCCAGATGAAAATGGGGATCGTGGGCCAGAACAGTTTTGCTGTCTGGGTAGAGCCTCAAACATGCTCTTAAAGAAAGAATGTGTATCAGGAAAGCACGGTAAAACTGATTTTTTTTCACTGTAAATATTGTTAAGAAATGGCAGAGAAGGGAAACTGGGGAAGTCGAGGCAAGACATTGATAGACCTACAAAAACTCTCCGATTTCTTCAAAACTCAAACCAGGCTGGTCTCTACAACAGAACAACAATCCAAAATACTTTAAAGCCCACAAGGTGAAGTATTTGAAATGGCTCTCACGCCTGCTCGACAAGCCATTCCTCTTAAATGAAGGGTATTAATAGGGAGTTTGTCCGCCTTTAGCTGCAGCAACTCTCCACATTTCTAGTAAGTCTTCAGCATTTTTCTAGGAGCATGCTGGGGGGCTTTGTACCCTTCTAGTCCATGCTTGGCATTGGGCATGGGCTCCTGTGCAGCTGCTTCAGACCATCCATTTCTACTGATCAATGCTTTTCTAATAAGATTACATGCACTGGGCTCCAGTATAAAAATATATATATATATTTTATTTGTAATGCACTTTACATTTGAACCAAATCTCAAAGTGCTACTGTGATAAAGCGCGTCCTCCTACCGGACAAAAGTCATGGTAGAGGGCGCCCTTTATGGATAGTGTCGGGCGAGGTCTGGAAAAAGGTGCGGTATGCACAAGAGTAGTTTTGTCCCCTTCACCTTTATTTACACACCGACGAAGACACTAGTTACTTATTTACAGAAAATAACACACGGATAAAAAGAAATAAAACGACAATGATATTTTCTATTGGCAAGAGTGTTTAGATCTATGACTACAAAGTCATGCAGATCCCTATCCATGCTCTGTCTTGAAAAGAGCGGAACCCCCCTCAGTACCCCCAGTAACACCACATTTAAACGGGTTACCCCTCCCCCGGGCTAAACCAAAGCCTAAGGGGATCCTGGAGTTCACAACCATAGTCTGTTCTGTCCCACTTACTCTGTTTTTCCCTCCTCTTCTACAGAGGTTGGGTTCACCTAAAAAGGTAAAACTAAGGTGAACCCTTCAGTTCCCTTTTGACCATTATCTTACACAAAGTTGAGCAGTTACAGGTAAGTGTACATAATCTTCAGATATTCTGTGATGTGTGCAATGCCTCACATCATCACAGCTACATAGTAAAGAATTATTTAGGGAGAAAAAGAGAGCAGCAAAACAAGATGTTTAGGAGTCCTAAGCTCTGCTAAAAAGATACGCTTTAAGTCCTATTTGAAAACTCCCAGTATCATCAGTGAGTGATCTTTAAAGTTCTATAATTAATAAAGCCATTATTGTAACAACTTCTGGATTGGCCTACATTACAGTGTCAGCACTGACACAGCATCTGCAGAAATGACTTAACTTAAAGCTAATTAATACTGTTTGGTTGACACCTGAGAATTACGGAGGAAGTGCTTTTAGGCAGTGGTGCTAACTGCTCCAGAAACGCTGCTCTAACAGCTCCGTATGTATCACCCTGCTGCCCCATGTGTGTTTAAGAACTGGCCATTTCATGCACCATTACCTCTGTAAATACGGCACCATGTAGCGTCCAGGAAACCGCATGGCTTTGGCCCCACAGGGTCTGTGTAGGATAACCAGAGGCCAGAAGAGCTCCAGAGGGACTAAAATTAGCCCAGACATGCAGCTCTTACTGTCTAATGTATCACATACAAAACTGACAGCATCAAGGGGGTCCTGGAGGGTGCACCCACCCACCCTTTAATACAGGTAAACATCTTATTTCCTAACATGTTTACTGCTGTTTAAAGGAAACATGTTAAAATGTATTCACCATGTTTTTGTGACAGTGCATGAAGAGGGCCATTGCCTGGAGAGCACCAGAGCACTATGGGTGCTGAATGACGGCCAGTTTATGGATGCCATTTATATTTTTATGCTAGAAATGAATGTTTTTATTAAACTGCAAACCCCAAATTAGAGAAATTAATTTGATATCACCGCTTAGTCACATAAGAGTCTTTCTGTCGTTCTTGCGTTCATCCATACTTCCTCGCAGAACATTCTGAGCTCGGAAACATTTATAGATTGCTGCATGGACCATTCCAAGCTTGAGGTTACATCCCTTCATACCTTTCATGGTAGATTTTGAGGTATGTTTTGGATTTTTCTCCCATTTGTGACAGGGGGTGCGGGTTATTCTAAGGGTCTGTGACAGACAGGTGTCCTAAAAAAATGATTAGATCAATAGGTATGTTTATTTTCAAAGTTATTCATCTATTATCATTAATAGAATATTAAAATACGGATATAAAACAATCAGTTGCTATTTCTGTTCTTGTTTTTGACAAAAAGCTAAGATTTCCTCCTTCAATACTAATAGCTGGCTTGTGTGGCTTTCTCTTCCCGCAGGGTAGACTTGGCCACGTTAACTGGCGGAAGATAGCAGACTATCCCTACTGAGTTTGGCAATGCAACAATATGAGAGTGCCAATGTGCTAGCTAACTCATGTTAGAGCCCTCTGGGACCAAACTTCCTCAGTACTGGTTTAAAAACGGTCACTTACCTTATCAACAGCCATGTTCTTTTCTCTTTCTCATTGCATGGAAATTGGTAGAATGACAGCTGAGTAAGAAGAGAACCTCGAAGAAAGTAGTAAAGTAAAAACGAGTTTTGTATGACATCATCGATCATGACACACATCATCAAACGAACAGTTGCATCCAGAAGGAAGTGTAGGATTGCAGTTCTATTGGGAAGGAAGATAACGGTTACCAGGAACAATACATGATGATAAATTTAGACTGATATGAGCAATATTTATTAAGCCACACAATGGTGCCTGTGATAACCTATCTCATGCAGCTTGAATATTCTCACACAGTTCTGCAGATTTTGCAGTAGAGATGAAGATGGAGTGACACCAAGCCATCTGGACATGTGGCGCGTGACAAGAAAGTGTTCATCTTGGAGCTGATCTTGGTGCCTGTGTGGAAAGTGTTGGTTGTTTCCTCCTGGAAAAAAGTCGGACTTGTCCTTAAAGGTGAGACACTCCATGACAGTCTGTCATGACACCAGACATCTTGGACATTGTTATCATTACTGCATGCATGTTGTCCTGGGTCGTGCAGCTGTCTGCCAATGGTGCGGTCAATAGGACAACTTATATCTGCAATCGTGGCTGTTGGGTCGGTCAGATACAGAGATATGGCCCATCCCAGCTTACTTCACATGTGCGGCCAAGTGTGCAACATACCCACCAAATATATGTTCCTTTAGCCACCGCTGTATATAGCTCAGTCACCCCAAGGCACCCACAGGCATACTCAAACAGAAAGCAGAACCACTGTTTTTCTGAGTTGTAGCATAGCTTTGTTTATTAATTTTTATACTTTTTTTTTTGCATAGAGAAACATACTCACTTCCAGTACTGTATTTATGAGCGATTTCTGCGAACAGCGATGGCGGAATACAATGTTATAATGAAATATTGTCAAAGCTGTAAATTTTCCCCTCACACCAGTTCAAATGCATATGGCCAATTTAGTCTGTTTTTTGTGCATTTTGTTAAAAAAACTTCCATTATAGAAATCATTTGCTGGAAACATGATTACCGACTTTTGCTGATAAAATTTCCCCGTAAAATTAAAGGCGAAGAAACAAATGGACAAAAAAAGAAAATCGTGTGTGTTTGACTTCTTATTGTATGGTGTGAACTAAATATCCACATGCTCCTCCCTGGTGTGAAGTTTGTGTCTGTGCAGCAAGCAAGCGGTTAATGCGTAACTACTATGGTAATAATTGCAAAGAATAATGAGAATAAAAACAAAGAAAACAAAAAAAACCCTTGAAATTTAACACTGCATTAGAATGTTCTCTGAGAAACATTTCAACCATCTTTCTTTCGCCATCGCGTCAACCTCCTAACAGAGAGGAAACAGCATGCTTTCAAAAAACAAAACAAAACACAAGAAGTTACACAGAGAAACGTAATACAAGTACAAACAAACGAGAGCGAACCAAAATGAATTATTGTGAACAGGAGCGGGCACGATAAACCAGTTTAGATGTCACCCATTAATGTGTTTGGAGCGTGTTTTTAATCTCTGTAAGACACCCTAGACGGCGCTTCAGAGTGTTTTGGCATTTCATAGTCGATAGTATTATCAAAAAAGATTGCATAACTGCAAAGCATTTACATGGCTTTTCACCCCTTTGAACAGAAACCATGACTAGCAGGCACCCAAGATCCCCTCTGAGGAACCTCGCTATCATGCCTGAGGCCAGACTTACCAAAGCCCTCAGCCCTTCAGGCAAATTCAAAACCCATAAAGAAACAGAAAGAAAACATTCTTAAAGACTGGTCGAGGTGTACGTATTGCACCAGTCGCAATGCGCTGTTTTAGAGGCTTGAGTAAATCTGGCTCTCTGAATGGTGAGTAATGAACCAAAAGCATGTGGAACAGAAGCATTCAGTAAACCTAGGAGAAACCTAGGAGGAAAGAAAGAGAGTAGTAAACCGAAGCGGTAAAACGTTCAGGCACTGCTCGTTAAAGATGTTTCTGGGTTGTTGTTTTTTTTTTTTTTTGGTATCTACTACTATTCACAAGTAAATACTTCTGCTTTCACCTGCTGGTTTCTTGAGACAACTAAAGGAAAACGATGAAAGAATGAAAACAATCTCTGACTGGTCATGAAAAGAATCACTTTCATGAAACCAGGTTTTTACCATCATCGGTCCAGGATTTGCATAAGAAAACTCGGTTGCATGGAAATATATAAAGCTCAAATGAAAAGACCCACAATATCGCATGAGACTCACCTGTTGTCTTGCCTTTAAAGCCAAAACAGCTTTAGCACAAACCGGGATAAGTCCTGCTCAAGAGCTTACAGATATACAGACCTAGTCTGCTTCCAAAATCCTAAATAAGAAATTTCACCTCTGATAAATCCAATGAAATCAATGCTCTAAAACACGCAGCACAGTGGCTAACAACGGGCTAAATGGCAAGTGAGTTGCTAGGGTTGCTTTTTTGTAGCTTGTTTGAAACATAAAACTCTTCATTGAACATTACCTCTTCTTTAAACTCTTAGCAGGAAGTGATATACTGGAAACGTCAAAACCAAAAAACTATCCATCGCGAAGCATTCCAGATAACCCACAAGGTAAATCACTGATGTAGCATGCTAGCTAGCTTGGGAAGGAAGGCTAGCACAGTTAGCACAGATGTTGGCTAAATTTGATTTCTGTGAGTTCTCATTTCATGCTGTTCATGACTGGTAACACATTTTTGTCACCATTTTCTCCATTGTCTCATGTGTGACATAATGCTAGTTTTAATTTACTCAAAACCTTTATATAGGTGTTTATCTCTTTTTATTTAGATTAGATGAGACAAAACACTAAGACATAAATGTTACACTATCAGCCCTTCTGGATCTTTAAACCATTTGAGTGCTAACATTTTTGCTGCTGTAGCTGCAGACAGCTTCATAATGCCAGGCCTAGTTCAGCTCAGTGATCAGGAAGTTTACTTTAATCTCCATGAGTGAGGATTGAGGCGATTTCCTCTAAAAGGTCTTCTTGAGCAGAGATTATCCCAGGTGTTTTGCCATTATACTTTTTCCATGCACCGAGTCCCAGGTTTTCCAACAGATAATTCCAGTATTAGCTGTTCTGTGTTAAATGAGCTGTTTAAACCATGGACAAGACAAAAAAAAACAAATGTAAAAAGGTACAAAGTAGAGACCAAATTCCAGAGACTCTGCCCTGGATAAATTGTCCAGCCCTTGCGTACGAGGAAAGGAAACATAGTACAAAGAACTTGCAGAGGTTTGCTGTTTCACTTGCATCATAGTACCATGACATTTAACACATCCAGACCATGGAAGGGTAGAAGAACAAATACAAAAAACCACAAAACTAAACCCAAAGAGACTCGCTAGGCAGAGTATCCTTACTACATTAACTTCAACCAGTGGTTGAACTGCAGGCCGAGAAAAACAAACAACAAATCAGGAAATACTTTATGCAACGGGTAGAACAAAATGTGGAATACACGTGACATTTCATGCCTATTACCCTCAGTTTAGCTACACACGACTAACTTTAAAAGTGCCAATACTCGCGATATACCTCTTTCCCTACTCGCTGCGATGCTATAGTGCATAATTATGCATACTAAATGAATATAATACAGTACTAACCAAATTCTTCTTCAAACACTGAGACGTTAACCATCGGGGGAACTCAGCGTATCGAATCACACAGGGTCAATCGATCTGCCATTGCACATCCAGACCACCAGAGCAGTGCATCCTAGAGCTGAACTCCACTGACATTCAATACTGGGCTAAGAAAAAGGCACTCTGATCAGAGTGGGGCTTGAATTCCTGCTTATCACACTTTCTTCTGTACGGACTAGGGCCTGACTGATACGATAATTTGGTGACCGATACCAACAAGCGCTAAAATGATAAAAATAATTGTTTCAAGCATATTCCTCATAACAAGCATGCATTTATCTGTTCATAAAATGAGATAAAGAAATTGCCCAGAAATAAGATAAATGCATTTATCGTAAGCCTGCAGCAATCTCAAAATAAGAAAAAATATTAGATATATCCACTAGATTTAAGATTTTTTCTTGACAAGATATATTTTTTTAATATTGTGTTTCCTGTGACTGGGTCTTTCTGAATAACTGACTGCAAATGCTTATTTGTTTTTCTTGTGTTCAGTTGGTACAAGAAGGTGTTCCAGAGCAGGAGAGCAATAAGTAGGATGATTACTTTTCCCAGAAAGTAAGAATTTAAACTGATTTCAAATTTGTTTTTTTAAAACCTTTTTCTAACTAATATTCCCAATACAGTTCTGTTACAATACAATATGCTCGTCTGAAAAACCTAAAGTACATAAAACAACTGTGTTTTACATGTGAAGCACCTAACCTGCTCACTCACTCACATTTACCAGGCAACAAACCCTCCACAAGAGGGCGCCAGACACAGTCAAAAAGGCACCACTGGCGCTTTTGTGATACTTTATAGGTATCATAAAAACATCACATGTATTGTGACATTATATCTTGGCATATCACTCAGTCCTATTGGGTGGTATAATTTTAAGAATTACAGAATAGAATTACAGACTTTTTAAAACAGCATTTTACTGACTGGTATGATTGTCTGGGCTTAACGGCCATACTTCTTAAACTCAAACAGCAGAAAATCACCACCTTAAACATTATTAATACTGTAACGCTGTGGGCAGATCCTGTTTCTATTAAGTACCTCTTACAAGCTAAATGTTACACTGAAATGTAATTATTTTGATGGTTGATAGTTTATTATAGCATTTCAAATTGGTAGCACAGTCATATTGGGCTTTGTTGGGAGATTGCAGCCACACAAATTGTTAATTATTGGTACCACTGGTCATCAGTATTGGGCAACCAATACATCAGTCAGGCTCTAGTCCACAACACATTTCACTAATTAAACGAGGCTTCACATTGCCTGCCATATTACTTCTTAACCAGAAGTCTCAGACTCCGCAATCCAATAATGACTTTCGGAGCAGGGGGTAGTGGGAAGCTACAACTATTTAACTGTTGATGGACAGCATAAAAAAAGCAGCTGTTTAGTCTCTGTTTCTCTGTCTTTTGAGACACTTTCCATCACTTCAGGTTGACCAACAGAGATATTTCCAGAGAAACAGATCTTTAAAAAGAAAATAAGAATTCTTAGACAAAAACATCAATACCAGGTTATCTAGTGCAATCTTTTGAGACAGAAGGAAAGAAAACAAAGTGTTTTAAGATCTCAAAGCTTGCGTGACAATAGTGAATTGTAAAAGAAGTGCAGAACTATTCAAACAAATCTTGGAGAGAAAAAAAAAACAAACAGGGACAAAAAAAAAAAGGTCGATGGAATTTGCATATCCCCCTCGAAGCTAACTGAGGCTTGATTTAAAATGACAACAAGTGAGGCTGAAATTACAAGAGTCCACATTTCCAGGCCAAGAACCTGAAGCCAGGCACCCTCTCAGGAAAGGCTAAAGATTGTGGTGCCGTCAGTACACCAACAACAGCAGATCCTTTAGAAGGAACACAAGTTTTTTTTTGTGGCTTGGCCACAAGCTTATAACAACTAAACCCAAACACACAAACATAAACATAATTTCTTATACAAAAAAGACATTTGTATGTACATTTTGCCTTTTTTTCTCCTCATTCTACTAGATATACGGTAAGCATTTATACACAAGATAATGTGTTCAAAATGTAACATTTCAACAATAAGCATAACAATCATAATTACTGTTCTATAAAAATATTAGTCAAGGGTTTAAAATAAAATATAACATTGTTTTTTTTGTTCTTTTTGTTGATTTTTTTTTAAAACATGCACCAGCTCAAATGCATAATCAAAATGTTTCAAAAATGTTATAGTAAGTTCAACCATCACCTGTGGCCACTTTAAAAAGTACGTACTGGGGTGACGACAAAGCTGGTCTTACAAAGCGTTCCTGTCTGGCACGAAAAGCAAACAATAAAGAAGAAGAAGAAGCAGACGGCGTGCTCGCAGACCATTCTACAGGGTCTCTCTGCTGGCATCAGGCTATTAACCCCATAAGTGACCAACCGCGCTCTGGCAGGAGGGCTAACAGCTTCAGATAGGTGGGTGTGGGCAGTGCAAATCTTCACAGGACAGGTGATGGGCTGGATATATCTGCCTAGGACAACTTTCAACTTCCAACAGGGACTGTGGCTTTAACAATGGTGTGGGTAAGTGGTGGCTTCAGTAATATGTAGTCTAATGTCATCTTTGTTTTCGATTAGCTGTTCAAGTTTGGTGCAAACCTCCCAGCTTTACGGGAGCATTATATGATAAAGATAGACGTAGAAAACACTGTGAAAATGGCTAAACACTCAAGTCGATATAAAAATCACCACTGTCTGGACAAATACATTTATCTCCAAGATGGTAATATAGGAAAAGGAAAAAACATAACTTACTTCATGGAAGTTAATGTATAGAAATGGTATTGGTATTGGCAATGGTAATTTTTTTCCGAGTAATGTAAAGTGACATAAGGCTAAAGGGTGACCGCAGTTTTCAACAAAGCAAAAAAGTTACAACATCCTTAGAAACAAGGATACTTTTCATAATGAATGGACGAGAAACGCCCGGTTGCATTGACTTACGTTAAAAGTTAAGTATGCTTTTCCTTCTGCTTTAAATTTATCATTTTGGAGATATGAGACTTTGTTCTAACAGTAGTGAGATATATACATTCCTGACTATTAGTATTAGTATATCAAACTAAATATGCACAGTCTTTCAGTCCTATCGCAGTGAATAAGCCCTTAAATGGCCAGTAGCAGGTCCTCCCAGTTTACACTAATTTTGCCACATAGTTTCTCAGCAACAAGCCGTACAATGTAATAAGCCTGGGAAATTGGGGGTTTAAAAAATCCTACAGCCTTAACCAAACTTTAAAACACTGCTCAAAAGATTTTTGTTTGAGACTGGACGACTCTTTCCTCAGGAACAGACCCCTGTCCCATCACCTGTTCTGTTAACTAAAAAGAAAATTGCTTGCTGAATGACAGCACTTTTGTTAGAGTGTGAATCATATGGATTTGATGGAATGCCTTTCAGTTTACAGCACTCCTCTCCTGCCAGGCCGGGGGCCGTAGGGCTCAGAGACCATCAGACGCCAGGATCTTAACCACAACATCATGTAAACAAAACCTCTTGTTCTGCCGATTCCACTTATTTCTTTTTTTTACTAGCTACCAGCAAATCTTTATAGCTACCAGCGTTGCAATATGCATTGCAGAAACAGTACTATACACTGCATCACAAACTAGAACAGGGCCTTTACTGACCTTGCTGAAAAAACTACAGTCTCTTCTCTTTTTCAACACACTCCTTATACTTTCTTACACTATGCAGTAAGAAATGATAAATTACCTTTCCTACGCTCTAATTTGAGAAAAGAAAGAAAAAATGAAAGAAGGAAAGAAAAAATGAAAGAAACAAGTCTACCAAAGCATCTTGGAATATCTAAATGAAACATTTTCTAAAAATGTCAAGTCTGTTATCACTGGTAGGGGGACGGTGGATCTTTGCCTATGCACTGGTTTCTCCAGAACATAGGTTTGACTACGCTCTGGGGAACAGCCCTCAGAAATGTTGATTGACTGAGGGCTGAAGGAAGACTATAAGCCATTACTAGTTAAATAAAACATACGTACAATATACACTATCGCTAAACATTCCACTGTAGCCATCATAGCCTGATATTCAGCACCAAACAACTAAATTGCTAAATCTGAAAAAGCACTGAAAACCAATATCACAACTGCTTCCTATCCTCTTTCCTAACTGGGTATTCAATCATACTATTCCTCCAGAAGCCAAGCCCTCAAAATGTACCATAGCTACAGGAAGAGACTCAAAAATGCTAACGTCACAACAATGAATGAAAGCTAAATGGACCTGTCATACCAATGATGGATGATGGAATACTTCTTTATCACTAGGGAAATCACTTTTTAGGTTCACTCTACATCACTCTGAATATCTGAATTTGGAGCCCTGGCAGAGAACAGGCTGATTACTTTCTTACTACTAGCTTTCATTCACTGACGCTCATTCATAAATGCTTATAGTAGAATTTTTGCTAAGTCTGGCCTTTCCCTCAGTACTCTCTTACTTTCATCAGCCAGTATTTCAGAATCTGATAGTATTTACACTGCCGTGTCCCCAAAGTATCATACCCACTCCTACTCCAGTTGGACGCTGTGTGGAAAAGTTGTCTGAAATACTGTCTGGTACTATCTGGTAAAGTCAGTGTACACTAAAAAAAACGGTGCTTTGAATTTACATGGTAGTGTCTCCCAGTTTACTTCTTCGGGTAAGAACCGTGTTGGCACAGGCATTAGGTTATTGGAAAATATCAACTACTCAATTGCTACGTTGCTGTCGATGCTCACATTTTTGAGGTCTGCGTGATTTAGAAATAATAACCCATTTTTCTTTTACCATGTGATTCTGAATCAAACACTGAATGTGCTAACATGCACCTTTTCATTCACTCGTTTATTCATCTCCTAAGCTGCTTATGCTTCTGGGTTGTGGAAGGGGGCTTATTGGCCAGATCGCAAGAAAACACCCTGGTCAGGTTGCCAGTCCATCGCAGGGTATTCTTAGTATATTAATGAATATTAATATTATTATTAATGTTGTGCATCTGTGAATACTCAGATAATATAGGAACTCTGGGTCTACATGAGTCAGATTTCTGCT
The DNA here is from genome assembly GCA_024036415.1 of Prochilodus magdalenae. Taxonomy (NCBI): domain Eukaryota; kingdom Metazoa; phylum Chordata; class Actinopteri; order Characiformes; family Prochilodontidae; genus Prochilodus; species Prochilodus magdalenae. Next base: position 1,950,036 of record JAMWET010007653.1, on the reverse strand, counting down.
TTGGAACAAGTTGATAAATGTGCTGTAAATGCAGGGTAAAACTAAACTGTAGTGAAAAACATAAACATACGTCACATCGAATATGAAAAATAGATAAATCCTTCATTTCGTCAGGCATGCAGTCCCAGTGTCACTTCAAAAGACTTTTATCCAGTCTAAGAATATGGAGTACACTGTTTACATGCCCACTGCAATAATCAGATGAGTGCAGAAATCTCATTATGAACTGTTTATTAAGTGCATGTGAGCACACTTAGCGAGAGTCTCCGAGCTAGGTGAGCATCAGCTTTATTATAGATGAAAAATCTAGTGGCAGACATCAGAAATCTTTGTTGGAACGAACTGAAGTGAAGCATATTTTTTTTGGTCTAAAAAATTAGAAGACATTTTAGAGGCGGGGCTTAAAGAAAACAAGAGTTTTGTCACTTCAATTGATATAACAGAGGCTACGAACATGACATCACAGTTGAGGCTATGTACATGACATTGCACTGGTTACGTCCACTGAATGGCAGAAAGCCCATAAGATGGGTGGCAGCGTTAGTGTTCGATGTGAATGCCATGAAAACACGAAGCAAGAATTCAGAGTGATCCTCATATAGACAATCTGCAGAAGGAGCCGCAATCCAGGCAATGAAATGTGGAATTGCAGTTGGCATTTTGTGTCAGTACAGCTGGATTTATGGAATGAAATCGCACCATAAATGATATAATCTGCTGGCAGCTCATCAATTAAATAGAACATTTGTGTTTATACGCTGTGTAACAGAACAGAAGTTTTTTGTCAGCATTTACCAAAAACATCTATGATGATGATCTAGTGTTCTACAAAGGGGAGGAGTGTTAGCGTTAGCTCACCAAAACAAACGGAACTCCCAAAAGCAAACCAGATAACTTTGTAGATTTGTAAGTTACACATGTAGCACTCCATTTGAACATGCCATCTGGGCGTAATAAAAAGGTCAACTCATTAAATTTTTGCAAAATGTACTTTAACGAAATAATAAGAATCCAACCTAAGAATTCCTGATAGGGGATTTGAATTCATTGTGTTTGTGTGCAACTGCTTGACAACATGTATATTCAAAGCACTTTTTCTTCAGTGTAGATTGTGGAAAAGTTTGGATGTCCTGAGGCTAAAACCAAGCACACACCTCCATTTGGACTGAGATGCTCCGAGAGAAGTTCACCAGTAATCTTTCCTATTCCCTTCTACTTACAGGCCTTAATCTCCACCACCAGGACTACACTTCATGGGTATGAAAGGATGCTATTCATTCACGTTTGGCCATTCTTCTCACATCTACCATGTTACTTGATGATTTCACTGTCAGCTACATTCAGTCTACATCGTTAAACAAAAGACAAGACTAACAACGTGGGCGAATAAATGAACTGAACTGAACTTTCTGAAAGGAAAAGAGAGAGCAGGTACCTGTAGCGTTGATCTACGGGAGCGAAAGGGCCGACACTGAGAGAAACAACATAAAAGAGTGAAAAAAGCAAAAAAAAGAACCCAAAACAAAAAACAAGAATTTCATGCAATGGAAAGACGACTATCATACTTATCAAAGGGGGGAAAATTAGCCAGTCTCACCCGTCTCAGTCTACTGTTATCTATTAGTCCTAATCGGATAATGACAAGCAATCAAACATGCAGCGATTTTTTTCATTTTTTTCTTTTTTTACGTCTTTTTCTTGTTTTCAGCGACACTTGGTTACATAAAAAAGAAATTAATTTACAATTTTTCATGTATTATTGTTCTTAACTAAAGGCAAGGCACATAATGTGTTATATAAAACGTCGTGCAAAGTCAAAGGGGGCGGGGTGGGGGGCGGTTTGGGGTGGGGGGTTCAAATTCAAAACCAATGTCATACAAAGGTAAAGGTAAAAACCCATCCGTGTCGCTCTCTGTCTTGCTTGGGGACAGGGTTGGGGTATTGGGGTTCCTTAAGGAGAAGTAGTTTAAGGAGGGAGAGTTTAGCTTCAGAGCTTGTACTAAGAGTATCTGCCATGCGCCCATGTCAGCGAAACGGTGGTCATTTGAGCTTAATTCTTGTTTACTTTTTTCTTCTTTAGAAAGCACCATGCAGTTATATATTCATATATAATTCATATATATAGATTCTCAATATAGTTTTTCATGTCAGCACCTTGAACATGAGCCGTGTTATGTCTGTATTCCGGGTCACAGACTGAACAGAACTGGTATGCAAAGCTCTCTTAAAAGTTAGCAGAGTAAAGAGGAAAAGGTGGACTGTCGTAGGCTTCCTCGCAGGCAGCATCCAGTTTTGATATGTGTTGGCTTAGTCGTGTTGCAGCGGATGCCAGAAGGGGGTTGCCCTCTTGGGTGTGTATTCACAGTACTGAGATACTGAGTACTGTGATGTATTTTGTTTCCAGTCCAAAGGGCCATTAAATACAAGCTTATGTCGTTTTTCAGCGTCCGCAAACTGTACAGAAGCTTGCACAACTGCACATACTCAGCTTATTTCAACATGTAGATCCTTACTTTCATTACAGCTTCCACTCTTTTCAGGAGACTCGCTTCCAGTAACTCCAAAGTTCAGACGAAGGAGTTCCTTTTCTCAGTCAGGGATTCTTGAGAGCTACCCATAATTTCGAGTTGTCTTCTCGCAGTGGAGGGACGGACAGAAACAGCTGTGGCTGTTTTGAGATCTGAAGAAAGAGTGGAGCTTGATTTTCTTTTCCCTTTAAAGATGAAAGCTTTAAGTGCTGTTTATCTCATGGGGACAATTTTTGGTGGTCTACTTGGTCTTCCACGGCTCTGTTCACATAAGATGTAAAAAAGACTTAAATCCAGTCTGGAATTATGAAACATGTGGAGTTGGACTGAGGTTACAAGTTAAATGACTGCTAATCTGGCTGTTCACACTGTCACATATTGGATACGTATCAGATTTCACTACCACCTATGTAAGGCCCTGTTCAGACTGCCAACCCAGTTTGTTTTCCGGCATATACAGATTATAACAAGATAACCACATTGGATGCTCTCGACACTTGAAATTGGATCAGATCGAAAGTATCTTTGTGCCACTCATAGCAAAATCTAGAGTGACAATAGTGCTGGGGTTTGCTATGCAGTTTCTGATGCCTTCATTGTTTCCCAAGCATGTCGATATCTAAGCAGACAGGCTGTTAATGTCTAGACACAAAAATCTGATCTGATCATTAGCAAATAACAGTGCGGACAGACATCCTTAAATAATTCAGGTAGAATAAGAATTCTGATGTGCAGTCTGAACACAAAGGGCACCGAATTGGAACTGAAAATTTCACACTTAATGTGTATTTTGTTGTTTACACTGTCCGTGTCACATATAAGGAAAAAGATCTGATTTGGGCCAGTTTTACGTGCTGTGTGAACATAGCCTAAGACAATGCTGAGCTAGGTAATCTCCTCATTAACATATCCTAAAAATAACAGCTTGTACTTAATGGCCGTTTTGACTAGAATGAAAGGGGATCTCTGACTGTAGGCTTTGCTATACCACTCCGTTCACACCAGTGCTACCTGTCCGACTCCACAATAACCCATTACGAGGGTGACAGTGGGTCAGTCCAGTTCAAAACAGGATCAAATAATAATAATAATAATAATTAATAATAAAAAGGCTTAAAAACCCCAACCCAAAAAATCAAATGAACCTCTTGCAATGTCTTAGGCACTTTTCATGGCTTTTGTGATTATTTTGGGTTTGGTAGCAGAGTCTTAAGCCCTGATGTTTCTATTAACACAATTTCAGTCGACACATCTCAGAGTGCAGCGAACAAGCCTGTTTCTTCTCCTAAAAAAGAAAAAAAAAAAGCTAACCAGCAAAGAGGGACCTGGAGTCACACACACACACACACACACATTCACATCGCTGGTCATGGGCATCCTGCATGCAAAGGATTCTGTGAAACCGTCGGCTGGGAAGTTTTGAAAGGTACTCAAACCACTCACATTCTCCTCAGTCTATCATTCAGCTTAAAAACACAATCAGAATCTCCAGCCGACCTTTTCTTAGGAGACTGTGTGGCTTACGGTTTAGGTAATGCAGTCATAGAGAGTGCGCTCAAGTGGGAATCCAGAAGTTCCTTAAAGCAGAGTTCTACAGATTATTTTTCCCACAAAGGTTCTGCATAAATAAATGCCTGAGATGTAAACAAAGTCATTCAGAGCGGTTTCTAGAAAAGCTTACAAAATCTAGGTTGTTCACAGTGGCGGTGACAGGAACGTCCACCTCTAAAAGCTCCCTCACCAACAGGTATTACATCAAATGGTTTTTACTACACAGCTTGATGACTGAAACGTTGTTTATGTGATCAGGTTTTGTCCTTTCTTTAAGTCTGTTCACGTTTACACACAGGGTGTTGTGGGGTAAAATAGTCTGTTTCCTATGTGGGGATACATCATAAGTACTGTGAAATTCTTCAAAGCCTATGCTTGTGTGAGCTGCTACTTATCACAAAAGATAAGTCCCAAAAAGCTCTGGCTTGCAGCTGGAGGTCTGTATTTCTGCATGAAGTTAATAGGACAAAATAATGTTATGCTCTGCAGCAGGCGGTTAACCAATCCAGTGTGTGCAGGAGCGGGATAACGTAGTGACAACAAGTGATAATAACCAGGAAAGCTTGCATAATTAACATGCATTAAGGGAGGAAACAGCTGGAGAGTCAATAACATAATAAATTAATTCTATATAGTCAAACAAGCCATAGTCATAGTCATAGCCATATAGTCAAATCACATGATCAGCACACGGATGGCATTACTGTGCTAAGGGAATGGTGGAGCCTTTAGACTATCAGAGGTCCTCAGCTGTGGAAAGTGCTGTAAAGAAAATCCGATAAGCCACAATTCAGCCCACTAAAGGCAAGTCTGACATGGCAGTCATTCAGGTGTCATTATTTCAGGAGAAAATCATTTATTTGGGAATAGAGCGAAGTCAAATATTGGACGTCAGTTACCATAATTCCACATCAGTCCACCCTGAATGACTTTATTTCCATCTCAAGCTGAAACATTGAAAAGTATGTGGACCTCCCCTTCAAGAATGGAAGAATTCTCTACGTCGGGATGCAAGACTCAAACACAAGCAGTCGTGAACTTCTCCGAAGCTAACACTCACGTACCCTGCTACCAGAACACGAGGGAAAGAAATTTCTATAAAATAGAAGTCCTAAAAAACTCTGGCTTGCAGCATTTCATTCATGATTAGGCCAAAAAAAAGCAAAAAAAAAAAAAAAAAGTAAAGTAGTGCAATGCCTGTAATTTCCAATGCAGTTTAAACAAATGACACAAAAAAAGGAAAAAGAGTCTATTCTCTACACCCAATACTGTCGTAGTAGTGACAGAACTACAATCCTACTCCCTTTGTCACTATGTAGGATACTCTTATCTACATGAATCCAAAAAAACACATTTGTGAGTATGTATGTTTCATTACGATGGATAAGGGGGCTTTAAATGAGGCGTACGACATGCACACTCATGCACATACAGTAGACTACAGGAGCCAAGGGGCTTTTCAGTGTCACAGGGAAGGTGCTATAAAAGCCCTGCTGCTCCTACAGGCCCTCAGTCATCTGTCCAACACTTAGTGTATCGATTTATCCGTTAACAGTACAGTGCCAATGCCGGAAAAGCCTGTTTGGGTGGGCTTGTATATGAATGTGAATGAGTGCGCGTGAAGGCGCGCATATGCACGCTGACTGCGACCCATAATGCCACAGACGTACCACGAATTTAAAGGAAAAAAAAATTCCACCAAAAAGCGGATTGGAACATGAATGGCGGATGTGATTTTAAAAACACAACATGATTGTCGATAAAATCGAACCTACTTTTGTCGAAACGGTAGGTGAAGGGAACTCCAGGGAAGTCACAGACCCTTCATATTGCCCCGAAACCTCTGCCCACATTCAAAACAATCAAAAGAACCAAAAGATAAACAGGGACATGATCGCCGTGGCGGGAAAGTTCACGCGCTGCTCATCCCTGCTGCTTAAGAAAATAAAGGATACTTATTTTGCATATATGAGGAAGCAGCACCTGTAGCACGGGGAGGGGGTGGGAAGAGGGCCGTTCCAGGAGGGAAGCAAAGGCGGGCTTTTTTTGTCGTTTTTTTGCAGGTTTTTTTTTCTGTTTGTATTTTCTCCGTTCTCTGCTCCGTAGTTCAGTGTGGCTGCCCCCCAAAAAATATCCTCTTCTTATGCATCCATTGTCTTTCTCCCTCTCTTTCGCTCTCTCTGGACATTCCTTCTCCGATGTCTCTCTCCAAAAAGTGTACTGAAGCGTTTTTATATATCTTTATGCATATAGAAATATATGTGTGAACATATGTCCATACGCACACGCATATACTGTATATGTATATATACAAATACTGCATATATATCTATTTTCCCTCTTGCATCTTGTTCACAATCTTTTGTTGTTTCCGTAATTCCACAAAAAAAAAAGGAGAAAAATCTCAGATCCGTGTCCACGTCCCCTCGGGTGAATCTGCTGCGTCTAGATCAGTTCCCCAGATACCAGGACTGCAGAGAGAGAGAGAGAGAGAGAGAGTGAGAGAAAGAGAGGCAGAGGGGTCAAATCAGTGCTTCTTTACAAAAGCTGTAACACCAATGTAACAATCAGAAAGGAGTAACCCTGATGCTGCATTTACATGTTTGCTGTGGATAAATGAAAGCAACCTGGATATTTCGAAATTCCGTTGTTTTCGAAGAACCTGCAGAGTACAACTTCGCCTCGCCACTGTAGGCAGCAATATTCTGCAGCCGGCAGCAGCGAGCGTTTTTTTTTGGGGGGGGGGGGGGGGGGGGGGGGGGGGGGGGGGGGGGGGGGGGGGGGGGGGGGGGGGGGGGGGGGGGGGGGGGGTGGGGGGGGGGGGGGGGGGGGATGGAATGCTCTGTCAACAATTGCTGTCGACAGTTGTATTCCAGAGAACCGGTAATATACAACACAATAAATGAGTACAGAGCTCCTCCTGCCTTTCTCTGCCTTAAATAAACTATCTATACTGATTAAGCATTGATTTCATGGCTTTATGCTCCCATATACCGCTATTTATACTCTTTTGTCCCCGCCCACTGTGAATACAGCCTTGTTTACACTGTAAAAATTCACAACTTTCATTCAACTTTCAATCAAAATGCTGATATTGTATCATTTCAATTTTGCTTTCCACCAATTAACGACACATTTATGGACAACAAAGTAACCTGAAAGATGCTCATCTGGAATTATGTTTCAGTTTCTGGTCATTACCTCTTTCTTCAGTTAACACACCGCTTCTAAACAGAGCCACAAACAATCAAAGAACCATTTGCATGTTTAAATCATCCACTGCATGGTGAAATGCTTCTGACTGGGGGAGTTATATGTTTTATATGGTTCTATACAGTACCAAAAGGGTCCTGCTATAATGATGTGGATAATTTAACCGTGTCCTGTGGGACTATACAGCAACATATGAGCTTCGTCTCTGTCTCTTTATCTACAAGAGGGGCCAACAGGGTAGGGGTGTATAATAGAGTGGACAGTGAGTGGACATAGTGTTTAAACACTAAAGCAAGACTGCTGTGTCTGATCCACACACACCAGCACAGCTCACACTAACACCACCACTACGCCAGTGTCACTGCAGAGTTGAGAATGATGATCCACTATCCAAATAATGCCTGCTCTGTGGTGGTCCTAAGGGGGTCCTGATTATTAAAGAAGAAGGTAACAGTGTACAGATAATCAGAGGAACTTTGTAACGGTACTGTAATTGTAGAACTACAAAGTGGACCTATACGCTGGTACAGACACAATGAACAATGAATACAAGGAGGTGTGTCTAATAAAATGGCTACTGGATGTATGTGGCGGTTCTTTAAATATTACAAGGCTGTGTGTGTATGAGCAGGACGGAGCTCTTAATGATGGATGCAAAGGCTCTAAATAATGCAAAACCTTAGTGATCCTGGAGCCAGAGCGGAGTGTAATGACTACCGCTTTCCAAACACGCATCAATCAGTATCTCCTGCCCTAGTGGGCTCCAAGCTCTGCAGATATCAGTCAGGCCTTGGAGAAAAACGCAGCTATTAAACATAATACGGGTTAAAGTGTGGAGCGCCATCGCGAGTGAGCCCAGCGGGCACCAAACCAAAGCTCTTAAAAAGCATAATAGGATTCTGGCTCTCGCTCGTGCACCACTGAAGACTTTTTAAAATTTGACAAGCTTTAAAAAAGTCAGTGGAGCAGCAAAAGCACCAGCTCGGAGCCGAAACCCACCAGTTCAACATTTTCCACCGAGGACTAAGTAACTTAACAGCACCGAGCAGACGTCTTTAACTACACCCAATTACACTGATTTAATACAACTAAAAACAACAGGCTACTCAGGTTCCTCAGAGGATATAAACATCTGGCTGATCACCCCAGAGAGAGAGGAGAGGGAGAGGGAGAGGGAGAGGGAGAGGGAGAGGGAGAGGAGAGGAGAGGAGAGGAGAGGAGAGAGAGAGAGAGAGAGAGAGAGAGAGAGAGAGAGAGAGAGAGAGAGAGAGAGAGAGAGAGAGAGTAATAGAGACAAAGAGAGAGACACACATAGACAGGGGTTAAGAGAAAGAGAGCGAGACAGAGAGAGAGAGAGACACACAGAGAGAGAGAGACACAGAAAGAAAGGGGTTAAGAGAGAGAGAGAGAGAGACAGAGAGACAGAGAGAGACAGAGAGAGTAATAGAGACAAAGAGAGAGACACAGATAGAAAGGGGTTAAGAGAGAGAAAGAGAGAGAGAGAGAGAGAGAGAGAGAGAGAGAGACAGTAATAGAGACAAAGAAAGAGAGACACAGATAGAAAGGGTAGAGAGAGAGGGGAAGGGAGTTATAGGGACAGAGACAGAACTCAATGACAAGAGAACAAGAAAGAGAAAGAAATACATTAAAAGAGAGAGATACATTTATGACTCTGTTTCTAAGAGAATTAAACAGCTGCAGTGTGAAGTGATGGAGGTCACTGATATAGTCAGGATCCAGTAGAGGGTGCTATAGTTCTACACCAATTAGTCTCTGAACTTTTACAACAGTGGCTTCTGGTGGGCTTTTATGTCCAGTGGGTTATATGTATAAAAACGTTTTATTTAATCTGAGGTGCCCCTCAGGTTAGCCTTTTAAAGGGCCAGCTTCACATTAAAAACAGATTTCACTGTTTGAATTTAATCACTGACATATACATATGAACATTGTCAAAGCTTCAAAAGCCCTTCAGATTCATTGTGTTTGTGATGTCACAAAAAGCATATACACATATATCCACCTGCTCAGCATACAGCAGATTAGCTCCACCTGTTCACACTGTAGTTATAAGGAGTGTTTCAGCTCTTACTATGCACTGGACATGATTGGAAAGCCATTCCCTTACTCATGTCTCCAAGTTTTTGTGTAGATGCAACCCAACCTGAAATATATTACCAAGTTTTGAATCTGAAATTGACCTGAGCTTTTTAAAATTCTGTCTGAAACTGACACAAATGGGCTTGTTATCACTGAGAGCTTTACACCCTGTGTTGCAAAAATAATAGCTGCCAAAAGGAAAATTTTAAATGACCCCATAGTTCAGTGGTTACCATATAAACACAAAGTCAAGAGTGATCTGCTGTGAGTGATCTACAAAAAATGCATTTGTAGAGGAACTTACCAACAAAGAATTGTTGGGTGATGGGAGCCGGATGGCTGTTTAATGTAGCCAATTTCATTCCATACAATTCAAAACCACCAGGGAACCCACACCAATTAGCCAGAGTGTAAGGGGTTGGTGGTTAATATGTGGTAATGTGCAAAAGTTTTGGTGCCTCTGGTGAAATGCCATGTTGTTCTACATATTTCAATACATAAATAATGATTATTATGGAATTTAACACTATAATCACCCCTGGGGGGAAAGAAATCAAAACAAAGCCATTCAGAGTTTAGTGTGAAACACACTGTTCTAGTAAATGTCCCACAGTCAAAATTGTTTGCAGGGTGGGTGATAGGAACCAGATGTCCACCTAATGAAATGGTTAAGAATGCAGTTTTTTACAGTAGTTTAGTGGCGCAGTTTTCACTTATGAATGTATTTATTCTGTTTGTTTCCCCATTACATATTACGCATTACGCATTACATATCAGACCAAAATAATCACACATCATGCCTACATCATCACACATCATGCCTAAATTATCACGCCAGGCCTAAATAATCACACATCAGGCCTAAATCATCACACATCAGGCCTAAATTATCACACCAGGCCTAAATAATCACACATCAGGCCTAAAGCATCACACATCAGGCCTAAATCATCACACATCAGGCCTAAATTATCACACCAGGCCTAAATCATCACACATCATGCCTAAATCATCACACATCAGGCCTAAATCATCACACATCAGACCAAAACAATCACACATCAGGCCTAAATCATCACACATCAGGCCTAAATCATCACACATCAAGCCTAAATTATCACACCAGGCCTAAATCATCACACATCAGGCCTAAATCATCACACATCAGACCAAAACAATCACACATCAGGCCTAAATCATCACACATCAAGCCTAAATAATCACACATCATGCCTAAATCATCACACATCAGGCCTAAATCATCACACATCAAGCCTAAATAATCACACATCATGCCTAAATCATCACACATCAAGCCTAAATAATCACACATCATGCCTTAATCATTACATTTCAGACAAAAATAATCACACATCATGCCTTAATCATTACATATCAGACCAAAACAATCACACATCAGGCCTAAATCATCACACATCAAGCCTAAATAATCACACATCATGCCTTAATCATTACATATCAGACCAAAATAATCACACATCATGCCTAAATAATCACACATCATGCCTAAATCATCACACATCAAGCCTAAATAATCACACATCATGCCTTAATCATTACATATCAGACCAAAATAATCACACATTATGCCTAAATCATTACATATCAGACCAAAATATTCACACATCATGCCTAAATCATTACACAGTAGACCAAAATAATTACACACCATGTCTAAATCAACACACATCAGGCCAAAATAATCACACATCAGGCCAAAATCATCACACATAAGAATAGAATCATCACACATCATGCCTAAAGCATCACAATTTGGGCCAAAATTATCACACATCAGGCTGAAATCATCACACATTTGCCTAAACCGTATGGAGATGGACTGCAGTTCACTAACGGCGCTAAAACCAGTAGTAGCCATTTTGTTGAAGGCTGAATTTCGTCCGTACTTTTTCAAGTCCTATTAAAACTCACTCATGTACTTTCTACTCACAGTTCTTCCTGTTTTTACTGCCCATTCCATGATTTTGCAAAGCTCTTTGGAAAACAGGGGGAAGTGAATTTACTGCTATGCATTAAAGCAAAATGATGTGCCGAGGATAAAATGCGGAGTCAAATGACTCCCCCTCGGTCTCCCTTTATGGCCTTGCGCCCGCCGTTTATTCTGGAACTTTTCGGCACATGCCAGCTGTTAAAAAGATTGAGTTATTTGCATCAAAAGTGCTGCTCCCCCCCATAACAGCCTCTCGCATGGCGCTTGTCCGGCAGGAAAGGCGAGTGGCAGAGGCCAGCAGAGATTACCAGCGGTCAGGCCTCAACTCCAACTGAAATATTTAGTTTGCTATAAAAGCTGAAGGCTTTGTCTTGGTGACAGGTGGTTAAAGTTAAGAAAACACCAAGCTGACACAGGGGCGTTCACCATCCAGGAAGGGAAAACAGGGTTATTAGGCCACGAGGGCATAACAAATGACAATCTTTCCCTTTAATTGAACACTTCAGGGAAGGCTGAAACATGAGTCTGCTGAAAAGAGAGAAAGAAAAATAAAAGAAACAGATCTGGAGGAACTACATGAACTGCTATCGCTAGATTCTGACCCACTGCAGAGGCTCTGAGGATTCACCTTAAACTAAATTCACTGTAGTCTGGATGCTCTACTCACATGTACACTGAGCTGTCTGATATGTATCATATATTCAAATGGAGACTGCATTTTGATTGGCCGTTTGCACTTCCATGTATGTACACTTTTCCGTGTTTTTCCATCTGGATGACAAAAATGAGCCTTCGGGTGAAAGATATAGTTGCAAAACTGAAAAACAAATGTTTGTAAAATTCCGAATTTTATGATTATTAGATTATCATTATTTGATTATTAGAGCTGTCTAATATTATGGTATGCATGCAATGGTCATCTTATATTCAGTGGCCATTATCTTTTATCATGTCCACTTAGCATTTAGGATAACCACACTGCAGTCCATCCATTCCTCTGCATACTTTGTCACCCGCTTCCCCCAGGACCACCACAGTGAGTGAGTATTATTAAGGCGGTAGATTGTTCTCAGCATCAGACACAGTGTGGATCACACAATGGATCAGACACAGTAGTGCTGACGGGGTGAAGAAGGAGGACATTGGATCCTATTTTCGACTAAGGCCTTAATAATCAAGGCAAAGAGCACTCGGCGCCTCCATCAGGCAGGTACGAGTGGCATGAATTAGCTCGGCCTCCTGTGGACTTTTCCTTCCCTCTTCTCAAGTTCATCTTCTCATTACATCATGTCTGGTTTCCCCTAACAACCAGACTGCTCTGGACGTGACCGTCCTGGACGGGGCACACAGTCGCACCTTTTCTACTCTTTAACTTCCCTCTTCTTCCTTTTCTCATCCCTCATTTCTCTGTCCACTACAGCTGGCCAGAGTGAATAAACCTGCTTAGCAGTGAAGCGGGACGAGTGTCTGGAAGAGCATGTGAAGCTCTGTGGCTCTGTATGTCTGCAAAACACTAGTAATGTAGTGAAGTACTCCACACACACACAAACTCTCCACTATCCCACGCCTCGCTGAGGTGCACTTGCACTTTTTATAGAGCAAAGAGCACTGCAATGCAGCAGCAGCAGCAGCATGTGGCTAGAAACCCCCAGAACCTGCACCTTTACCAAACTGAGCATTTGCTGTCCAGCAACTCGCTGCACTGAAACAAACATGGTGCTTTGAATGTAATGAAGTTATGCAAATGAAATGTGTGAAAATGTTATTTAAATTCAATATTTTTATAATTATTTTTAATTTTCAACAAATATGACTCTGTAAAATGTCAATAACAGTCTTTGACAAAAAGGTTAATTGCATGTAAATAAGTTTCACTGTTTTTAAAACTGCTGTTAACATACACAATGCATCTGCATTATTTCTTTATTTATTTTGTTAATATTATAGTATATACCGTACTGCATCCAATGGGCGGATAGACAGAAACTCCCTGGACAGGCCGCCAATCCACTGCATGGCAGACTAACAGACTCACACACCAACACTCCCACCATCTCCAAGTCACATGACTGCATATCTTTGCAGTGCGGGGGGAAACCCACACAGATACAGGGAGAACATGCAAACTTCACACAAATAGGACCATATTACCATAAAATAGCATATTTGACTGAAATGTCCATCTCTAGTCTTCAGTCAATCAAGTACCAGACATACGTTATTCAACTTTAGCTCTGTTCATTTTTTAACATCAGGAAAAGAGTATAAATCTATATAAATTTATAGTACAAATTTATAATATAATTTTTTTGGGACTCTGTGTTGGATATGTCTCTTAATAAAAACACTCAGAAGGTAGGTGAAATTCTTCTTTAAAGTGATACAGTGACATCTAATGCAACCCCCACCAACCTTTACTCTACAACCTTTTTAGGATACTCACTTTCAGCTTCCCTAGAAGTTGTTGCATTTTCTGAAACATTCCCTATAAACTCAATAGGACTTCTTGGCAGTTACACATCCTTTCGGACCCATAGCATGAGTTGTCTTCTAACTGTGGAGGCATGGACAAAATACCTGTGTATGTTTTCAGATCTGAAGAGTGGTGTTTGATGTTCACCTCTCTATCAATGATGAAAGCGTTAAGTGTGGTTTGGTTGCAGGTGGTTGTTAGGAGTCCGTTTTACTCTGTAATTTTAAATCATAAATGGGACTCCAGTTTTGAAATCTTATCTCCTTCCTTATGTGGATTATCTCATATTTAATCTGCTCATCTCCTGAAGAAAATGAATAACAGAGGCTTTTTTTGGCCAGAAAAATGAATATATGAAGAATCTTTTTCACTGTATTGTGCCGCTTGGTCAAATGTGATCTGAACTGAAGCACTGACTACTCGCTCAGTCCACTCACACAGGGAATGGTAAATGTGAATGCTGCACATTTTTGGGCAGGTGGGTTTTTAAAAATGCCGTTGCAGATATGCTAACTGCCTTGCTAGCCTGGTAGGGATTTTAGGTTCTGAGATTATATAGAACCTGACTAAGCAGATGGAAACCTCAGCAAGTCAATGCTTCCATCTGAAGGTAAAAAGAAAGCTGGGAAAGAATCAATAAATCTTGAATTATGCTGCATCCACTGCCCCAGGCGAGGTTTTATGAATGCGTCTTATCTGAGTAGAGAAAACTATATGAGGCTTCCTCTCCACTACGGCACTGTTTGATGTGCGAGGTTGGAGGGTGTGCATGGCGGAGAGCGACTTTACTCCTCTGATCCATTATGGAACACAGAGGTGTAGCTTCGCTATCTCAACCACAAGACCAAACCACCCTAGACCTCAACACGAGGGTGGGAACCCAAATATTGCTTTATATTGCCCATATTAAAAATGAACATCATGAAAAATGCTAATTTTTTACTGTCTTTTAATGTATAATACATTACATTTTACTTAGTGCATCAGCATAAAGGGAAGGAGGATTTAGGTATTAAACAATGTGCAGAAAATAAAAATAAAAGTGCTATGAATGTGTGCATCATTTCTGCACTAATAAAATGTGTAAAGTTAACAAGATCCTGGGGGAAAAAATTATTATGTTTATACAATATAGTATATTTAATTCATAAACCAATATATATTTATCTCTGAATCTGTCCATATCTGAATTTTACATTTGGTAAAAATGTGCCGCACAAACTTTGTTGGTCCCCATTTACCCTGTTCTCTTCAAAGGTCAAGATCACCACATAGCAGGTACTATTTGGGTTGTAGATTCTCCCTACTGCTGGTGGGGGTAGTGTGTTAGTGTGTGCTGAGCTGGTGTGAGTGGATCAGACACAGCAGTTGCTGCTGAAGAAATAATAGCTGTAGCTGTTGCTGCATAGTTTGTGTTAGACCCTCTAGACCTTCATCAGTGGTGATACACATGCCCACAAGACGCTGCCCACAGGATGCTGTTGGCTGCCTAGTTTCGGTTGGTGGACTATTCTCACTCAAGTAGTAGCACTGATCCACCACCCACATAATACCTGCTATGTGGGCCCTGTAGGGGTCCTGATCATTGAAGAACATGCTAATGTATGCAGAAAAGCAGAAGGGTTCCAGTCTGTAATTGTAGACCAACAAGGTGCTGCTATATGGTAATAAAACGGACAATAAGGGTAAAAGCAGCAAGGTGTTCCTAACAATGTGCTAGATGAGAATATATGTTGGTTCAACTTTATAAGAACAAAGTCAACAGGCATCTTGTGTATAGTGGATGGTTTCTTATAACGACAGACTTTGGGTAAGCAGCCATATTTGTGCAGACAGGTGCGGTTGTGATGAGATATTTCCGTACCTGAGCCTGATACAGACTAGCAGGGTCTCGAGAGCCAATTCCTACGAAGGAGCGGTTGGCAGGTGGTGTCCCGGGAGCAGAGTATGCTGAAAGAGATAGAGACAAAGATAATGTTAATCAGGGCAGTGGTCAGCACTGTCTAAGCTGTGGAAAAAATTAAACACTGCATGTCAAAAACACTGTATCCAACACTCCTGTACTATATGCATTATGTAGTAAAGGAGTACAGGGGTACTGAATACTACTATACTAAAGCAAATGGTGAAAGACAGCAGTTGTGTTTAATAAGCAACAGCTTTTGACTAAATCATGTAAATTCTTCAGCATGTGTTCACCTGAGACAAGCAGCAGGTGGCGCTGCGCACCATTAAACCACCAAACAACTACCCACAAGCACTAGTACATGACCAATGAAAGACCTTTATTAGTAGTAGTATTACTAGAAGGATTAGCAACAGTAGCAAAAATAACAATAATAATCATTATTATTATTAATATTACTGTTATTATTATTAATACAAATAGTAGCAAGTAAAGTAAATATATTTGTGTGTTCTAATGCCGTTTTGATAACTAACGCGTCACACTAAAATGTTTTGTGGCTGGTAAGTCTGCATGTCAGTCAAATACAGTGATGCATTTGGATTGTGTTTTTATGTGGGGGAATAATGGGACCATACTTTCTGTTCCTGTGTAATGTAAATCCCGACAAATAATAAAACCTCCATAAATACTACTAGTACGAGATTGTCATCTTATTCATATTACTCTTCATACAGTGAGTTTTACATCCAGCTGCAGACACTATAACACATTACGACCAATCATTTCAAACTTACCATTTTTAAACATGTAAACCTGCAAGCAGCAGGAAAGTTAAGCAACCAAACTTAGGTGGACAACCTGCAGAACATTTTACTGATTTAAGCATGAAAAAGAAACAAATAAAATACAGGGAAAGAAGTGACTGGTAAAGAAGGTTCAGTTAACTGTGTTCATCAACTATGCAAATCTACAGGTAAGTTGTGCCATAACTGTGCTGCTTTCTAGGTATATATTTGTTAATTATCTATTGCTTTATATAGCAAGGCCAAAAGGTGTGTATGGAATTTAGCAGGCCTTTGCTTTTGCCTTCTCCTGAACTCTTAACAGAGGCCATCATTTGTGTTCTATATGCTAACAGGCTTACTGTCTGCACATACAAGTCTGTTAGTGTGGGGTGCTTGGACCCCAATGACTGCAACATGAAATATAATTTGTAGACGGTTTAGCTCTATGTAACAAGTTTGCATTTCAGTAGGTGGTGAGTGGTGCCAGAGAGGTACCTAGGGTGCCAATCACTTTTAACTAGGACCAGTTATTGCCCCTGTGGCTCCACCCCTGTGCCTCTGGATGAAATTACCCTTTTCTCTCAAAACGAGATGTTGATTTAACAGTTCTTCTAGCAATCCACTTCCCCAGACCTGTCTGTTGTAGAAAATGGAAGATACTGGAAGACTTTCGTTTGTTGTTGTAATATGTTTACCTGTTTTCTAAATATCTAAGAAATCTCTGCACAAAAAAACACTTAATTAACATACCCAGCCATTTAAAACTCCCCTTCACTGAGGACTTTAATGCGCCTCTAGCAGTGTTTTTTGTCTTCCATTTGGTATAATGAGAGGCTCTTCTTGAACTGGCTCTGATGAAACCCACCAGACTCCCTGACGACAGCTTGCGAGACCACTCTGACAGTAAACAGAATTAGCGCAGAGAATCTAAACGCTTTCCCTGCATGTAATAATATCTCGTTATACAAATCCAGCGCCTCGTTAATGAAAACACGCTTTAATGTCTTCTAATCCGAGCCAGTTGACTGAGCTGAGTAATTAAAAAGGCAGCCGTGTTTATCCGCGCCTCTCGCAGGGAATCCCACCCTAAAAAAAGAAAAAGAAAAGCTTTTTGAATAGACGCTGTTGGACTGATCGTTAAATCGGAAATCTCAGGCGCCTGCTTCATTCGCTTCTTTTAGGCCTGTATTTTTCCAGAGGCTGAAATCTTCACATTCATTCAAATCAAACTAAGCTCATTGGGAATCCATAACTATTAAACAGCGTCTCAGCTGAAGGAGCAGGCAGACGGTCTAATCGTGTTTGGGTGAGATGATGAGACCACACGCCAGAGGATTGATCATGGTTGCTGCAGCGGCAGTGCCGGGCCCAGCGCAGGCCCAGCTCCCCTCAGCATTTCTTAATGAAATTAGCATGATTAATGGATGAGGGCCTCTATGGCCCACTGCCTCGTCATCTAAAGAGCACAGCGGCTTATGAGCCTCAGTAGCCAAAGACAATGCAGCATAATTTATCAAGTTTCTTAAAGTAAGAACACACTGTCCATGCACTGCTACCCAATACGAAAGGCAGAAAGCAACGGCGGGTCAGCATTTCTGCTCTGAGAAGCCGTTTGTCCCAATCATAGCAGTCCATCTGCATCTGGCTGTTCTGGGTGTGTGCAGGAGCTCAAGTTAACTGTTCCACATACAATACAGTCAGATGGTTCCTCAAGTGTTCTTTAGTAAAGACAATGATTTGGTATAGAACCATGAAAAAAACTTCCTGTACAAAGACAACGTTTATTTTTTATACTTGTCAGGTCCTACTAATCACAAATAGCTAGGACAAAGTACAATTGCACACCCAGCAAGTCCGGGTCTCAGGAGGTTAAGATTGATTGAGAACGTGTTGTATTTTTGAAAATGGTTCTATAAGCTTGATATTACCAGAACCCCTTTGGTGCTATATATGATGTTCTCATCTCATTTACACTATTCTTGAAAGTTCTCTGGTGATTTTTAAGATTTTTAACGGTTTTTAAGAACATTCGTCTGTACATTCATGTCCTAGAATGTTCTCCCTATTTATGCGGTGCTCAAATATTCACTTCTCCACCCTGCTCTACAATGTCCTTCTCACATTCACAAAGTTTTAGCAGGCTCTCGCCCATTCACGCTCTTCTACAATGTTTTCTCATTCTTCACACTGTTAAATGTTTTACCTATTGTTTGATAGAATGTCCTTCCCTTATTCATTGTTCTAGAATATTCTCCCATCAACCATACTGTTCTAAAATGTTCTCAACTCATACACTTAGTTCTAGAATGTTCTCTGTCCATTCACTGTATTAGAATGTTCTTGCACATGTTCCCTGCATTCATTCTGCTACATTTGCACTCTTCTACAATGTTCCCCCATTATTCACACGACTCTGAAATGCTTATCACCCTTCCGACCTGTTTGGTGGTTCTAGACAGCATAGGGTTATTCTATTGGCTTGACATTTTGGGTGCTGTACATGTTCTCACCCTATTGATACTGTTTAGGAATGTTCTTCACACTGTTCTACGATCTTCTCTGCTGATTTACATTGCATTAGAATGTTCCACAATTCTAGGATGTTCTCCCCATCCACTACGGTGTTCTTTACACTGTTCTAGAATGCTCTGCAACCATTCACTTTGGTTTATTTGGCTTATCAGCTCTTTTCTAAACCCTTTAAAACTGTCTGTTGACTGTGAGAGAATGCTGGGGTACTGGGCCTTTACAGCTTTGTAGCTATGCCTGTTCCTGTGTCTGGACTGCCCTAACTTACACTGTCTTCTTTGCTGAAGGGTCAAAAAATATTGGACGGAACTGAATGGAATTTCATTGCTATTGTAAAATTACAGCGATAGTCTGCTTTGAGATTTCCTAAAATGAAGCTTAGCGTTAAGCAGTACATCTGCAGAACAGTCAGAGACTGACTGCCAAGGGTAAAGCCTGACACACATCTCTTAGCCAAAGCCCTATAAGGCTGGCCAGGGTAGGGAGACGAATGGACGGACGGCTGGATGAACGGGTGTCATTATGACCCACTTACTGGGGGAGGTGGGTGAGCTGGATGCTGCGTCTGCAGAGGTGGTGCTGGATTTGGAGTCAGGGGGCAACGTCAGGCGGGGCAGGGCCGGGGGAGGCGGAGGGGCCAGCATCTGAGAGGAGATGTAGTGAGGGGGGACCTTCACCTGACCACTGCCATTCAGCTGCAGGAGAAAGAGAGAGCAACAGTAAGCCAGGAGCTCCACGGCATGTACAAACACAATCAGCTGCTCTCTCTCACTCTCCCGCTCTCTCTATCCTGCCCTCTCTCGCCCTGCTACTCTTTATTAGCTTTACTCGTCACTAACTGCCACAGGTTTCTAGGGCTGTGACTAGGATACACCTACCAATACCTTACTAACACACTGGCAAACCCTTCATCTAACATGGTTACAGATGCTGCATTATACTGACTGGACTGAATCACGGTTTTGGATACATACAGAAAAAGGTCTTGGTTGGGAACTAGGGGTGAGCAGGGTGAGCCAACAACCAAAAGGTCATAGGATCTATTCCCCTGAGTGACTGTGTACCTCTGGTCACCGGCAATTAACCCCAACAATGCCCCCACAAACAATCATCTAGCCTAATAATACCAGGAATCCCTTTGACTGTGTTAGATTAGATATGTATATGTATCATACTTTGCTAAAATGAAATGGAAGTGCCTTTATGACTGTGCTGCCACTTTCAGAGAACCCTATGGGTCATAGTGTGTGTTTTCATAGTAGTGTTTCTGTCTTCTCTCAGAACTGTTAGCGGGGGCTGCACTAAATCACCACCAGGGGGAGCCACCTTTGAAAAGGACATGTCAGTTGCATTCTTTCAGAGTCTTTCAGAGCTACATCTACATAGCTGTGTCTACGTAAGAGCCTGAAAGTTACTGTTTTGCTAGGAAGCACTGTTGGTTGTTGAAAATGTCCTAGCCTAATGTTTAGTGTACTGTAAGCACTGAGCTAACGCAGCTACACTGAGACAACTCTCTCTTACTGTGGACACGAGGTTACTACCATTTGTCCTGGTTTTCTCCTGGTTTAGTTTAGGTACAAATAAGGGTTAGAATACATGACAATACCAAAACTTGAATAAAATAAGTGAAATCTGTTATTATTGGAAGCCTGGTTGTATGTCTACGTTGGGGAAACAGGAGAGCTTGGATGTGTATTTTTTTCCATTGTGGACCAACCAGGATGACTTTCCATGTTACCAAATCATCCACCAAGGAGAAAATACTTTATGTAGAAAATGATGGGTCATTGACCACTGCAACAGTTCGCGCTAGTGCCATAGCTCATTGGAAGAAGCAGCCCTTGCTACTTGATCAGAGTGAGAAAAAGATTGCCCTGGGCTTTTACTAAACGATAAAACACATGTAAATAAGCACGTTTCATGTTACTGCCAGCTAGCACTAGTTCGCTCTGTTACAGTGTTAATTTCATTTTTCAAAGAAAAAATAGTAGGATGATGCAAACTGTCATCTCCATACTGCGCACAACAGAAGCAGCATACCACCAGGAAACGCAGTTTCTTCACCTCCCTCTTCATTCCTTACCAGTCTAGAAAAACCAGTGAGCCCCTCATTAAACATCCTCATCCCTTTACTCGCCAACAGCATCTCCAGTGATGAAGAGCAGCACCTCTGTTAGCTCTTCTTTTGTTTCTATTTATATCACTTCTCTTGTTTGCTGCTGAACGCAGCCACTTGCCATATGTTTACCCTTCCTTTCTCCATTAGTCAGTGTGCGGCTAAATCAGGGTGAGGCTGGAGGGTTTCCAGTGTGTTTTGTAATTAAAGATTGGGTCCAGAAGGTCTGGGTGAAACTTAAGTGTGGTCGAGCCCCTTTCGCTCTGTCTCTCTTTCTCTCTGCGTCAGCAGTTAGGTGAGAGAGACAGAGTAATGTTCTGGGCACTGTTCTGGCAGACAGCCGTCATCCATCGTTCTCTCCCTCTCTCTATCCCCCTCTCTCTCACAGCTTATCCATCCATCCCCAGGACTGCACACTCACTGTCCCGTACAACAATAGTTGCTGAGTGAGTCAGCGGCATTGTGGGCCGCTGCGTCTGTCCTTTGTGACTGGCTGGCTGCAGTCGCACTGCAGTACGGGGAATTTCAATGAGTCTGCAGAACGAGCCAAGCCTGCCTGCCACGGGGCAAACCTGACAAATCTCTCTCTCTCCCTCTCTATTTCATTCTCTCTCTCTGTGCCAGCGTCAGCAGCGCTGCCAGGCACACGGGAATCTCCTTCCTTCTTCAAATTCAAATTTAAACTCCCTGCTCTCTCTCTCTCTCTCTCTCTCTCTCTCTCTCTCTCGCTCTCTCTCTCTCTCTCTCGCTCTCGTTTTCTGTCTGATCTCTCTCACCCTGTCTTTCCCTTGCGGATATTGAGAAGGGCTTTTTTTCTGACTCTGGGGGTTCTCTCTTTCGCTCTCTCTCTCTCCGTCAGACTGGACATAGTAAACGCAGCAGCAGTGTGAAGCTTCCGGAACTAGAGGCTACTCCAAATCAGCCAATTCAGCGGCCACCTTGCTTTATTTAACTTTCAGTCATAATGGCTGTTATGTAAGGTTATTCACTTTACAGAGTCAGGAAAAAGTCATTTTACATGAAACCTTAAACAGCTCAATATAACATCAGATCTTCCAGTTTTCAGTCTGTCCACTCTTCCCCACTTAACCTTAATTACAGCTACCATCCTATTCAGGAGACTCACTTTCAGCTACTTTCAGCTTCTTGTTTGAAAGTTCCCATTCCACCTTAAATTGTGTACCAGTTATATACACCAATTAAGGTGGAGCAGATAGAGTAGAAGTTAAGAAGTTGCTTTGTGTGGTCATGAGGAGCAGAGTATTCTATTTCATGCAGTTCATCTGAGGGTGAGCACTGGAGTTAGATTCACCTCAGTAAACAACCATAAGGTTAATGTCAAGAGGTGTGGTGGGGTTAAACATGTGTTGCTAGATTAATCCACAGGATGATATAAGAAAGCCAAATAACCGTCATGGTGGAGCACCTTGGTACCAAGGTTGAAATAACCACAACCAATAAAGTTCTATGCTTAGATAAATTGTGTATGCTTTCATTAGTTCTCTTCACTAGAAGGATGTTTGGAGGAGAAGGCAGTTCTTATATCTACTGCATCAACAGCAGCTGATCTTTCAGTTCAGATTGAATTTTTTTTCACTTCATAGAATCTGTAACTTTCTAAAATAGCACAATTATTTACATAATTCAAATGTCAGCTAAAAAAACATACATTTGTGTGACACGTTAATTGTAATGCTAATAAAAAAAATTAACGATACGTGTTGAATAGGTGTTGAAAATATATTGTCATGATATCGGCTCAGTACCCAGCATCTGATTGGTGTCATCTACATCTATAGCTGACATCAGTGGACTTGTGAATAGTGAATATAATATAATATATATATATATATAATATAAGCCTGTAATATACTGTACATCTACCGGTCTACTCTATGTAGTGTCCACATAAGTGATCAGCCGAGACATACCTTACTAACTAATTTAATTTCAAGGCAAAATCACCACATAAGTTTGCACAAAAGCCTCAAACGCTAAATATTATCTCAGATGTTTAGTGTGTCCACTTTTTATCTCTATTACAGCCTCCATACTTTCCAGGAGACTCACATTCAGTTTCTCCCTTTCTATGTAATCCTAAACACATATATTTATACAAAGCCTGGACTCTGGGCTGGTCATACCATTGTTCTGAGAACACCAGCTTCTTTATTTGATGTGTCTATCTCCTTTTCTCAGTGAGGGATTTCTGAACAGTTCCACATCCTTTCAGACCCATACAGACTTCTTTGGACAATGGAAGGATGGACAGAAACACCTGTATATGTTTTTAGATCTAAAGCAAGAGGGGAGCTTTATCTTCTCTTCCCTCTCAAAGATGAAAGCCTTGAGCTCTGTTTATGTGTAGGGGACAATGCTGGTGGTCTACCGGGTATGCAAGGTGGTTATTAGGAGTTCCATTTTCTCTGTAGCTTTTAATCAACTATAGTCCTACAATCTCCCATCCGCTCAGAAATAACTCCTGAAATGTTTGCACCCTGTACTTAAAGGCCTTTTTGAGCAATAACTGAAGTATGAACCACTTGATAGTACTGTTTGTGGGTCCACACTGGTTTGGAGACAGATGTCTAAATGTTTCAGTCTCAGAGTGGGAGCTGTATGTGTGTGTGGTTATGGAGAAGTGAGAATGAAGGGAAATCAGAGCCGGCAGGTCTGTATGCTCCTACATGTCTGTGGTTGAGCTGCTTGGGCTCAGGTTACACCAGCTATACTCAGACACGTTAGTGTTTCAATGCTTATCCTCCACACTCTATGTATTCACAATATCAATACATCATGTTTATGATTCCAGTTCAAAGTCACTACAAAGTCACAAATGGGCACTGGAATACTTGTAGGTGTCAGTATGTAAATGCTGGATCACTGGTGCAAATTTGGAGGGATGTAAACAAATTATTCAGAGTGGTTCGGTGTGAAATGCCCTGTTTTAGAGAAACTTGAATTGTTCAAAGTGGTGGTGATATGGAACTAGACATCCACCTCTAAAAGCCTAGTGTCCTGGTGGAGGGGGTACTGGCAGGGCATTATAAGGCAAAATGATCCTTGAAAAAAAAATTGAAATAAATAAAATAAATATATATATATATATATATATATATATATATATATATATGATCCTTTATATACACACACACACAATAAGTCTTTTACACCAAACCACTCTAGACGAGAAGCCTTTTACATGCTAAAGACTAAATACTCTGTGACTGAAAATAAATTTCTTAATCATTTGCCATGGCAATGAGGGAATAATTGTTGGTCCAATTGTAGATATAATTATTATATAATAATACTGAATAATCTTTTTCCCCATTACAGTGTCTGTAAACACATATACATACAGCCACTTACTCAGTATGACCTCATACATGCGTGTAAGGTGCTATGGGCTGCTCTTCTTTGATGGATATTGTAAATCATTAAGTCAAATACGAAGAAATTAATAAACCCATCTGATGTAAGAAGATGAAAAAAATATATAATTCAAATAGATATACTATATAAGCTATATAAACTACAGATTCACTGGCCTTACTGCTTGGTACGGTAGCAGAGGAGGAAATTAAGCCATCCAATCACTTTGAGACGAAACATTACCAGTCTAATAGTTCACACTGTAACTCCCATCTTCCGCCCCCACAAGCCATTTAGGTCTTTATACACATCACTGGAAAACACCAGTTGTCCTTTACAGTGCACGCACATTTCATGGCTAAAGGACAAACAGAATTGTCCAAAATAACCTACATTAAGACTATTCTTTCTCTCTGCTCTTAGGTACAGTTTAAAGCTATGATGTTTACTTGTAGAGATGATATTCTAGGACCAAAAGTTATTCTCCCTCTGGTTTTATTATTATATATAAGATATATGTAACATATTAAAATTGTATTATTATATATAAAAAAACACCTCCTTGTATATACACTAACTGTTCATTTTTCAGTTCCACTTACCATATAGGCACACTCTGTAGTTCTACACTTAGTTCAAATACAAATAGCCAGTGGACTATTATCAGCCCACCAGCGACACTGAGGTGTTTAAACACTCCAGAAATACTGCTGTGTCTGAGCCACTCACACCAGCACAACACATCATCACCACATCAGTGTCACCGAGGGCTGACAATGATCCAGCACCAACACAATACCTGGTGGTCCTGACCAGGTGAAGAACAGTCTGCAGTTGTAGAACTACAGATATGAAGCCAATGTGGTAAGTAGAGCTGATAAAATGGATAGTGAGTGTAGAAACAAGGGTTGTTCTTATTATTGCAATGTGATATATATATACTAATCAGCAATAACATTAAAACCACCGCCTTGTTTCTACATTCATTCTCCATTTGATCTGCTCCACTTTCATATAGTAGCACTTTGTAGTTCTACAATTACAGAGAGTAGTCCATCTCTTTCTCTGCATGCTTTGTTATCCCCCTTGCACCCTGTTCTTCAGAGTTCAGGATCCCCACAGGACCACCACAGAGCAGGTATTATGCTGGATCATTCTCAGCACTGCTGTGACACTGGTGGTGTTAGTGTGTGTGTGCTGGTGTGAGTGGATCAGACACAGCGGTGCTGCTAGAGTTATAAACCCCTCAGTGTCACTGGACTTAAGAGTCTGCTGCTGTGTGTAATTCACCTGTACCACACACTAACACACCGCCGCCCTGTCAGTGTCACTGCAGTGCTGAGAATGACCCACCACCCAAATAATGCCTGCTTTGTATATATATTTATTTATTTATTTATTTATTTATTTATTTATTTATTCATTTATTCATTCATTCTTACATTTATTATTATACAAGTTTATTATACATTTTATAATTTTATTATTTATAAATTACAAATTTCATGATTATTATGTGTCAGAATTGATGTAATTAGAAGCCTGCTAATCTGTTTACTTACATTAACAGCCTTACCAAACAAGAGCATGTATTAAGCTGTGAGGCCCCTGCCCTACACATTTCAGAGTTTTCCTTAGAGTAACACAACCACAACTCAGGAAGGGCCTGTTGTATTGGTCCATGTATTGGTCAAGTTAATGTACATGCTTTGTTGATTTAATTTATTGAAGTGAAAATAAGTTAACACATCCACTACAGGGAACACACTGTAGAAGATAAAGGCATAAAACAGACATTAGCACATACGCCATAACTTTTGCACAGGCCACAATATACGTTTTTTTTAAAGGAAGAAATCTGCAAGGTGATGCAGCTCGTAAAACTGGTTTCTTGCTGAGGGCAGGCAGCAGCAGTCGCTTGCCAGTAGCTTCAACCATTGGTGTGTTTAATGTTTCTTTCACTGGCTACCTCTCCTGAAATGATCTAACTGGGAGCAGGACCTTCAACATGACTGACGAGAGGTTAGAATACACTGCACCTTTACAGCTTCATCTTCTCGTGCTCTATGCTACAGTGACTTACTATCACCTCCTGAGGTACAAAGTGGTATTACCAGCTGGGGCTAGATGATTACATGATACACAGAAATCATTGAAACACCTTCAAAACTGTTGTTTTTCTCATTCTGTTAAAAATCTTAGTTCATTTTGGACTGTTTTAGACTAAACATCTTACAATTCGGTCCTTTAGAGGGTGTAGAAGTGTGACCTCTGTAACGGATGTGTCTGCTTACTTGCACTTAAACCTTTGCAGATGGCTGTGGATGTGTATGTTAGATGTACAGTATTTATGTGTATTTATGCATTGTTAGATCTTGTTCTTTACAGATTAATTTTAGATGTTGATGATGAACTGGATCAGGTGTGTTAGTGCAGGAAAAGCAGGAGCCAGCTTACTAGTCTATTTTACTTGAGTTCCTCCTGATCGAATAAGCAAGCTTACCGGGCTGGGCTGTTGACTGGACGGGTCACAGGCCAGAGAGACCAGGTCCTTGAGCGGGTCTTGCGTGCTGAGGTGGGGGGGATAGCGGATGGCCGTATGTGGAAAGTAGGTAGAGGTGGACTGGGGCAGGATTGGGGTAGTCGAAAAATGCAGCGACGAAGACGGGTGCGGACTCCGAGAGATACCTGCGGGACAGTTAACACCAAGAGTTTTTATTTAATAGACACATATAGACACAATAGACACAATAGACGCTAATGTCATCTCACATAATGACAATAACCTGGATCCACTCACACAGAGAAGTGTTACTATAGTGTAGTGGTGGACAAGATATAAAAAACATGCAGTTGAGTTAAAATAGAGAAACTCAAGGTAATATATTCCTCCAGTAAGCAGAAGTTTCTCTATTTAGATCTCCACCTGAATCAATGTTCTGAAGTATTTACCTTCAAATGTCCCGAAGTATGGAAAGTAAAAGTAGTAGTATTTGAGACTCATTTTAGGTGAACAGACACTAGTGTCTCAGTCCACCAATCGTTTAACAGAGTGTTATTAATTAGTCTTACACTGACGTCTGTTCAAATGATCATAAACAAAAAACCCTGAAGGAGCACAGTTTCCTTTAGGTAGAACCAAGCTCTGTCCAACATGCCAAAACAAAGTGCCTGCTGCCCCCTGATTGGTGGGTTCGCTTTATGCTTCTTTCGTGTTGCCATGTTATGTTTTCGCACAAAATGCAAAATCCACATAAGCCAAAAGGAAGGACAGCTATTACAGATAATGTAGTGGAGTAAAACCGTAAGACATGTCACTCAAAACGTAAAAAAGATACAAGAACAAACTTACGTAACCAATTACATTTACTTCCTTACTGTTCACCACTAACAGGTTTTAAGAAGATACAGAGACAGTAGAATTTGTTTCTGGCAGTGACAATATATTTGTCTACTTATCATGTTCAGAGTTTTGTATGCTGTAGTTTTTTTGCTGTTGCTGCCAAGTTTTAAATGTGTAAATTAGGTACATATAAATATAATATTTTACATTAACTGCTGCCTTATGTTGGTTTAATTTGTTAGAAATTGTGATAAAGTACACTACTGTTCACATAAATGTTTTCAATCATATAAAACCACTTGTGTGTGACCTCAGGTAAATGCTTAAATTACAGTACATATCAATACATAACAAATTAACAAATGAATGCTCTAACTTTCTTCTAATTATTAGGAAGTTACCAAAAATAAATCAATAAAAAACAAACAAAATATTGACTAAAACTAAAGTAAAAGCTCCTTTGATTTGAATATATATTAAGTAAAATAGAGTGCAAAATACCACTAATCAAATAACAGAACAGGTGATTTATTATGAATTGTTACTATAAATTAATCAGAAATTTAAAGAGTTAATTGTAAAACTGCAACAATAAGCTTTACTCTGTGGTCGTATGGCAGAGCAACATGTTTGTTGAGTTTACAGTGGGAAAACTGCATTTGAACATGACAACCCAACGCGTGCGCCACCCATCTGAGATCACCTAACAGCCCGCACCACATAATGAATGTCTTTTGCTGGGCTGTCAAGCGTCTAAGATCTCTATTCTCCTAATCCTTCTGGAAATGAACAATTTACAGTGACGCTGATTTCCATAATTCATTGCGACAGCTGTAATATCGGCACTAACGCGCCTCTCCCTGTGACATATGGTGGCAATGCTCCACCAGTTCATTTGAACAGCGGCGCTAATTGTTGTAGCATAGTTGTGCAGACAGTGGAGCGTTGCCAGACAACAGATTACTCCTCATTGTCCCAGAAACAATTACCTGTCACAGAGAGCACTGCTGTCTGCATAGCGCTGTACACCCTGCGATAAAGCAGCTCATCACGCACACATACTAACTGTTCTTCCTGTCCTAGGCAGGCTGTCAGGTCCAATACGCGCCCAGATCGAGGACACTTACTTTAACTCCACAAACAAAGTCCAAGTGCACTTCAAGTATGCAAGTATGGGGCCTGGCTAAAGAACTGAACCAATCAGACCCTGGATTTCATGGATATGTTTCCCGGCTGGCACTGCAATTTAAGTGATTAATGACCAAATCTGTGATATCAGTCTGTCGCACAGTTTTCATGCTGTGTGGTCAGTGGTAGTGATATGATTGGGCCCAATAGGACATTTTATATGACTGGCTTACTCAAAATGACCTCAGACAACATTTAATGCGTCATGCTATGAAAGTGTTAGTTTTTTCTTTATATAATTGGATATTTGCAAGTCCATTTTAGGCACTGACCAGGTTTGCCTCATTTTTCCTTTCCACTTGCTAGCTGGGTGTCCCTCTAATAGACTAATGATACCAAGTTGGAAGAGTGAATGCTAGCACACGCCTCCTCTCAAACACAAGCTTTACCACATCTTTTCAAACTGCCGCTAACCAGTCATTGAAGCTCAACACGCTTGGAGGAGAATGCTAGCGGCAAGTCTGTTGGAACAACTAGCAGATGCTGCTATTGGCTGGCATCGTGCTGACTGATGGTAAGAAGCAGGCCACTCTGCCTACACAACAGGCGGGGATGACCTCTTGGTCTCCAAGCAATAGATGCTTGTGCTATTTCCAGGGATCAAAGCCCATCTACAGCTTTCAGCTCTAAATATGGACACTCACTCCGGAACCAGTTGATCTAGTTAATCTAGTGCTGCATTAGCATTAATAACACTGTCTACATTTTAGGTACAATTGTAAAGAGGACTATCACACAGATTTAGGAACTGGAAAAACAGGAGCATGGCATGTTTTAATGTATCAGGCAACCCAGAGTAAAATAGATAGGCGGACAAATAGATGGATGAAGCAATGTGCGAAGAAACGGACAGACTGATTAAGCAACATGTGAAGGTTTAGATGTGCACAAAAAAAACGGACAGATGAAGGTAAACAGATTACTGTTTACCTGCCAGAACAAGACTAACCTCTACAGAAAACACTGATGTAGGTTCCCTAGGTCTTTATAGCTTGAAAGCAGACGAGCAAGCAAAATAGCATTCCATAAATACAGGTGTCCAAATCGGAGCATAATTCAACCGTCAACCGGCTCACAAATGCAAGGAACATGTCAGAATGTCAGTAATGTTGGTCATCAGTGCTCCTTGTGCAAAACGAGATAAGAATTAACATTAGGCACATCCAAAAGGAGACACTTGATGGTGTAAAGTCAGACTATGCCGGTGTGCACACAAACAAGACTAGTTTTTATACAGCTCTCGTAAACAATCTTGGCTTGGTCAAGCTTCTAAGACTAAGAACTTCAGTGTACTGTAAACTTGCAGACACAGCTATTGTAAGGTCCACAGCTTGGTGTAGGGAGCACTAAAATGTAAGCAGTGCAGCAGAGCCTAGTGTTTATGCTCTTTCCTGTAAATGGTAAATGCTAAATGTGAATTCAGGGGATTTTTCAAAATATTCTGCACAAATAATTCACCAAGTTGTTCAGTACATCCATTACAGTTGTGAAATATGCTGTTCTTGAGTCAAATTCCTTTATAGTGGTGCTGCACTAAACATCTGAAAAGGCTCTAAAAGCTCCATAACAGGACTTTACTATATTAATGATTATAATGCCTAACACATTATTTCACAACAGCTTTGAAAAATGTTTGGATTAAATTCCCTGACTATGCAGAATTAAAGAAATCAGTAGAATTGCCCTTTAAGAATCTTAGGAGAGTTTCCCCACCACTGTGAACTGCGATGACGGGTCTGTGGTGCTGCGTGAAGCTGCCGAGGCGTGGAGAACTCTCCTGAGGAGATGGACTATCCATCTCAGTCTTCTTCACTGTTGGGGAGATCCCTGAGAGAAAGAAAGAGAGAGAAAGAGAGAGAGCGAGAGACAGAGAGAGAGAGAGAGAGAGAGAGAGAGAGGGGAAGGGAGGTCAGCCATGGCGTTCCACACGAGTATGAATGTCAGTAAAGCTAAAACGAAATGCTTACTCAGCTAACTGTCAAGCTCCTTTTTTCAGGTCCTGTAAAGTCAGACTGCAGCTGGCGTTTCTGACCACAGAGCGGCGCAGTTTGTTAAGAGCACAGCACACTCCAGTGCTGCAGTGAACTGCAGTGTTTATGGGCCACTCTCATCTCCCTGTGGAGCTGCAGCAGTGGTGTCAAGGTTTGTGTATGTGTGCCTGACTGGAAAAATGATCCACCAGCAGCAGACACATTTATTTCCAAAGGCTTTTTTATAGGACGCAGCCGATAGGAAATATAAAAACCGAGTTTCACTGTACAGTAACCTATTTAGAGGCTTCGATATTTGAGAGCTATCCCAAGTAGACCGATCCTACTTATCCTACAGATATTCGACATTACAATGACAACAACAAAATACAGTTCTTTTTTAGTTTTAGTGGTCCCTTTTCAACTCTACTAGTGAATACTGACATCTGACTGTACATGCTTCTTCTATTTCTGCTGAATGTTCAGCTGTTAACGTGTCCTGCAGAGATATCGACATTCATATCCAACTTCAGAATGTTTGGTCAAGCAGGAATAGTGTGCTTGTCCACTGTTTTCTGACCACATGCAACAACTGTCTTAGGATGATTTTATTCCTATAGGAATGAATGGGGCGCAAAAGTTTGTATACCCAGCTTACAGACCAGTGTGCATTGGATGTCACGGTTATGACGCTGGCAGTTTATGCACATTGTGCTGTCATAAAACACAGCAGAATCAAGTGAAGTGAAACGGGTGAGATTCTCAAAACAACAACAAAAAACGTCTTGTCGGATGCCAGAATACAGAGAGGAAAAACAAACAAAATGAGTTTTATAGAGTGGCATCACTTAAGACGCCTTTTGATGTGAAACACAGATGTTTATTGATGTCTCTGATGTCTCTCTGTCATCCTGACTCTCAGATCTCATCCTGACATACAGCATTTGATGTAAACAACAGATCTAGATAATATTTACATACGCATCTTATTGGGAGCTGCATTAGCCATACAGCTAGGTGCTACAGTTAACAGTATTACCCCAAAAACATGAAATACCTAGAAACCCACTAACAGCAGCAATGAACAATGAAAAAGAGTTAACTAACGCTTCAAACAGCCATGCAAGTGCAGTTTACCATCAGTGCATATTTGTCTGACTTGTTTATAATAGCCCACATGTTGTGTAGCTGTGTTTTATGTCCTTGTCGCCAGCAGGGCAGTACATCAGTCCCTAATATACAAAAAGACTGCTACTCAAACTTCTGGACATGACATTAAAGAACAAGACTGTATGAGATCAACAGATTTACATGCCCTTGTATGAGATTTGTATGAGTATTGTTGATTTCTGTTGGGCTTTTTCAGAAGGTATACGAACATGGTCGGCTATTGTACTATTTAGTTAGATCCTGGACCACCTGAGCACCTGTCAGGACCCCACCCCATGGCTGAAGGTGAACTTAACATACAATAGCCTGTCTCCTGCTGGGAAACCATTAAAAGACCCGGAGAAGGCATCCACATGATCCATATTCCTACACCTGACACCACTATCCTGTCACTTCCTACCATCAGTTAAGCTCAGCGCACCGAACACCTCATCTCTGTTTACAAACACAAAAGCAGTCTATACATTAGCAACACCCTATCAACCATGTGGTATACCATAGCAACCGCCAGCAACCACCAAACAACACCCTGGGGACCATCTTTTAGTCTTTTAGGGACCAGGTTTAGTCTTTACTCTTCTTACCATTCAGACACATACAGTGATGTTGGGGTCTGGATGTGGATCTCTATTTTCTAAGTAAGGGCTTCTTAACAGCTGCACATCCTTTCAGACCCACAGTGTTGTGTTGTCTTCTCATAATAAAAACAAGGCTCAGAAACACCTGTAGACGTTTTCAGATCTGAAGCAGCTTGATTTTCTCCCCTCACTTACAGACAAAGCTTTATAAGCTGTTTATTAGTTTGGATTAGATTAGTAGAAGTTCTCTGACTTCTGCATGTTAACTAATTAATTGCATGTTTTGAATTATTTGCGAATATGTGAAAGGTTCAAAGCAGCTCAGGGACTTTGAATGAGTGACTGAATATGTACTGCTGTAATA
This sequence comes from Prochilodus magdalenae, assembly GCA_024036415.1. Taxonomy (NCBI): domain Eukaryota; kingdom Metazoa; phylum Chordata; class Actinopteri; order Characiformes; family Prochilodontidae; genus Prochilodus; species Prochilodus magdalenae. The sequence continues at coordinate 1,916,875 of JAMWET010007653.1, read as the reverse complement.
TGTACTATTTATTTGCCGGTAAAATGGAACTATTATTATGACGGATTATTTGACAAAATTAAAATTCCACTTCTGAATTCATCTGACAGCCAAAATATGAAATTGGCTGGATGGTTTAATAAAGTTAAAGGAGAATGTTCTGGAATTTGAGTGGAAAAAGAAAGAGCTCCTGGTTTCACATATTTGTTAGGAGTTTTCTGAAGGTCTAAACAAAAAATGTTTTACAGAGTTAATAGTTCTTGTAATTGTGAAACATTAAACTAACTGAATGTCCTGAGTTTCAATTACACATCCTCCAAAATAATATTTAACTATGACGACAAAGCACTTAGCAACTGATGCCTGATGCCACAGTGGCCACCTATTAACACCCAGGTTTACAGATTTCTAAAAAAGCCACCTGGACTCTGCAGCTGCTGCTCAGGCTGTGAGTCTAAGAGTACCTGTGAAGGTGCAGAAAAATCTCCCCTTCCCCCACCCACAGCAATCAGTCAGGGAGCCTCGTTAAAGAGGACCTCGTTAGAGCTGTCTAGACAGGAAGTGAGGTGGGCGGGGCTGCTCTCCTCCAGGGCGTCCCGCTGAGGCCTGATCCCAGAGCACCTTTATATATACCACTTTACATTGCAGGGGGACTGAGAGGGTCCTGAGCGGACTGGTCTCAGAACAGTTTGGAAGACCTCCAGTGCCATGCTGCTCAACACTGACCCCACTGTGCTTAACGTTCTACTGCTTTTTTCCCCCCACATGTTTAAAGCACACCTGATTCAACAAGCTCAAAGTTTTTATCAAGCCCTCTGAGGCACAGCTCTCCAACTGCAGGCCAGCACAGCTTAGCGATTTTCCACCTGATTCAACTCAGCAGTTAATCAGCAGGTTCAAGAGGTTTGGATATCATCAAAACTGTGAAGGACTGCAGCCCACTAAGACCCAATCTCCCTTGCTCTAAAAGCTGAACAAACACTAAGGCAAGGAGTTGACCTAATTCAAAGAATAAAAAAAAAAAAATACACTCATTGTTAAAAGAACAGTTGCACCCGGAAGGAAGTGTTGGATTGCAATGCGTTTGGAAAGGAAGATAAAGGTTACCAGGAACAATAAGTGATGATACATTTAAAATCATATGGCCAATATTTATTGAGCTACACATACAGAATAGTGTCTCTCCCTATGGCGCCAGACCTGCCAGACGTCTTGGCATGGAGTTGTAAAGGTTTCTAATGTACTACAATAATCCATCCCATGCCGCTTGAATATTCTCACTCAGTTTCTGGACCTCCTGATGTAAAATCCCAAACGATTCATACTCTACTGAAGTCTGCTGGACCCTATGTGAGCTCAACCCTTAGCCCATGCTGAGGAGCCTGTGGGGCAGAACCACAGCAGGAGATAATATAAATCACTATTAGAAACTACATACACACTGAGGCCCACACAAGAGAAGATAAGAGTCTGGGACAGAAAGTCTAATATGTGTTTCACATGTAAAGAAAATGATCTAATGGACTATTGTATTCATTTTGTCAGTGATCATACTGAACAAAAAATCACATGAATAAAAATAAACACAATCGACAGGGGTATGGACTTATATGACCCCTGAAGGGTGTCCTGTGGTATCTGGCAGCTAATCCTGTAAGTTGTTGTTCCAGCACAACCCACAGATGCTGTATCCAACACATGAACTATGAGAACTGACGGCTCATTCACCGTATAATAAAATATATATCACCAGATTCTGACATGCAACACTGTCATAAGATCCCGATCAGTGTCTTACACTTCATCTGCGAGTGGTCACACATCCATCACATTTCATCACTAAGTTGATTAATCAGTAATATGCTCTTACAGATCCAAATTCTGTTTTAAACGAGCTCCCAAACTCAATCGGAAAAGAACGATGCACCAAATAATAAAAAAGGCCTCCTGCATCTTTTATACAGTGATATGAAACATGGTAGCGCACAAAGAGCTCCAGTTCTACACATACAACTACTCTGGAAGCAGATTTAAAGGGGCGGCAGCCATGTCTTTTTTTGGTCTGGTCAGGTTTGTGTGTAGATTAAAATCCTACACTTACCAACAGCTACTGGTCTACAAGCCGACGAGCTAAATCTTCATCAGTTTTCATAATCAGCCACCATTAAAAAATCACAGACCTAAATGATAGTGATTACAATGTAAGCACACACCCACAACCACCACCACATCTCCAATACAACCACATGCACAAAAGCCCACAGAATTCTCTCCCACACTCCTCCTGAAGTGCACTGCCCCCCTGCGCAGCGATGAGTGTCCTATCCTACACACACACCCCCGCACACAAAATGGTAAGTAGATCACAGCATGGTTTATATAATGACTGCGTGGCCTACTTTAACTCCAGCCAGGTTTGACCAGGTGTTTCAGTTCTAACTGAAGCTGCTTATACTGCACTTTACTGCACTTTACAGATAGATACTTATACACGCACACTTAAAAGATTTAGATGGTGAACCAGATCCATTACCACACCATGTCAATGGGTTTTGATTTAATGCATTCATTATGGCTATCTGATACATTCCTGCAGCATGCTGTATGCACCTGCTGTTGTTACATATTTCAACATTCTGACAGGAAAACTCTCCCAACTGCAGTGTTTCTCCTACCATCGAGATAAATGAGGAGGGGGCAGTGATCTGGATCATCCACAGTCTCATCCCATTAGTAGCTCTTCTTCTTTTTCTCAGTTAGATATACTGTAATCACAGCATTAAACTGATGGTGTCTATTGTGTTCATGGTGTGTTCATATGCCAGCAAATGAAACCCATTTTAGCAGCAGGCAAAGCACATTTCTACACTCCAAGTCTGTTTTTTTGTCACTTGCCACATGCAGGAGGGTATTGGTTTCTGTGGCTGTCCCGAATACCATTTTTTGGGTTCCGCCGTTTGACAGCAGGGAATCAGCAGGGAATATCTGAAGCCTTGCACCCGGGGGGAAAGTCCAATGCCTGTGTTGAAAGCACATCTGCGGCTTCATCTGCTGTAAAATCTAAATCTCCAGGCTCGCTGGAGGTTCACACAAGGACGTATATGTTGAAGAGCCTGAATACGGGTGGAGTGGTGGGTTTTCTGGTGTTTTAGGTGTTACTGCTGAATTATTGGTTGTGTTTGGTGAAGCTGCATTATCGACTGAAACTCCCAGAACTCCAGAGAACGTTCCAGTATTTTGCAAATTTTGCCTGTATTGATAATCTACAATTAGCTGAACCTAGTTAAAATACAATACAACATTTTCTACACCATAGTGTGGGCAGCATTTCAACTGTGGTGAAGGGTCGAGCGAGCATGTTTATTTAGAGGAAACAACATCACATGTTTATGTTTGAACAGTCCTACCTTGGGAAGAAAACCAAAGGCCACCCATTGTATCCCCCTGCTGTGATGTTTGTGCTCTTTAGCATTCAAACATTGTAGTTTATCCCCTTAAAATCTAAGTTTCATTAAAATCTCTGTTCTTTACTTGGATAATGGATTTTCTCTGTGATGGAGAAACATTTAAAAAGTGGTTGCACCTATAAGGGTTCCACTGACCAGACAGAACCTTGATTTGCCAAAAGTGTCACTGAGCTATTTTTAAGTGATGCACTCCTAAAAAAGGCATATTCAATGGACCATTTTCATGCAATGGTTTGTCAAACTGAAGTACGATTTGGTAATGTTTCTTTATGGCAAAGAGAAGGGTTCTTGTGTTGTTACAAGTTTATCATTATATCATGACAGTTTTGGAGCTATATAGAACCACACAATACACACTTCACCAAGCAATAACCAGTTAAGCATGCTAATAGTTATTTGAGTGTTTGTGATCGTAGATAGACCCACTGTCTTTACTACAGAATCACTGAAGAACAATCGTTTATAAAGAGTGTAGCTTATAGAAATGCAAAATTAAGACATTTTGGTGGCTCATGGCCAGTTGGAAGGCTAAACCACCTTTGGGTTTCAAAAGAGTTTCAGTATTAACTTTTAAGAATAGCTTGGCTTTTTCCGAAGAACATTAAGCTGAGTTGTATTTTGCACGGAGCATTTTTCTTATCGTCCCATATATCAACGTGCTCTAACATCTGTAATTTCTTGAGTCTGTTCTTTTAGCTTCAGCGGCTACATGAAAAAGCACTAACAGTGATGTGGGTGTCTGGCATGTATTGATAGACTCAGGTGAAGCAGCTATAATGCATGTATTCTGAGGTTCAAAAAAATTTTTAGGTGCTAAACAGAGTAAGGAATACTAACGCAATGAACGCGTACTCAAGTGCTCATGTTTTTCGGGCTCTCTGTTAGAAGTGTTATGCTAACAAAAGCTTTGGAGGATTTCTTTCTTAATGAACAGAAAAAAGATAAAAGAAGCCAAGGTGTCCTCAGACATCGGAAGGGTAGTCTATGCTGGTACTGCGCTAGAGCGCAGGACGGCAGCCTGCGGGCCGATGAAAAAGGAGCACCCGGCCGCTGTGCTTTCTGCAGACTTCCACAAAAATGAGAGTTCATGAATTAATGACAACACACAGCTCTGTTTAGGAAATTCAAAGCCGAGTACGCGCAGCAGCCTCTGAGCTCAGGATTTATACACCCTGACCCCAAAAAGACGATATGTTTGTCTTTCACTCTTTCCAAAGTACTTCAAAAGTGTGGATTAAAGCTCAACAAATTTAGCCGTGTAGCTATTTTGGTCACTGCATATCACCTCCACCATTTTCCAAAGCCGTCTTTTTAAAAAAGCGTTATTTGTCCCTGTACCATCTCTTCTACCAAATGAATAAATAATGAACTTGTGATTCACAAATTATTAATAAGGTATAGACAGAGGCAGTTATAAGCTAAATCAATTACAATCATGATTATCATGCACTTTCTACAGGGGGGTATCTGACCCAAACCCTAAGCACTAACCCCTAACTTTACACTAAACCCTAACCCCTACTTTACACTAAACCCTAACCCCTACTTTACACTAAACCCTAACCCCTAAATTAACACTAAACCCTAACCCCTATTTTACACTAAACCCTAACCCCTACTTTACACTAAGCCCTAACCCCTAAATTTACACTAAACCCTAACCCCTAACTTTACACTAAACCCTAACCCCTACATTTACACTAAACCCTAACCCCTACTTTACACTAAGCCCTAACCCCTAAATTTACACTAAACCCTAACCCCTAACTTTACACTAAACCCTAACCCCTACTTTACACTAAACCCTAACCCCTAAATTAACACTAAACCCTAACCCCTACTTTATACTAAACCCTAACCCCTAAATTAACACTAAACCCTAACCCCTACATTTACACTAAACCCTAACCCCTACTTTACACTAAGCCCTAACCCCTAAATTTACACTAAACCCTAACCCCTAAATTAACACTAAACCCTAACCCCTACTTTACACTAAACCCTAACCCCTAAATTAACACTAAACCCTAACCCCTACTTTACACTAAACCCTAACCCCTAAATTAACACTAAACCCTAACCCCTACATTTACACTAAACCCTAACCCCTACTTTACACTAAGCCCTAACCCCTAAATTTACACTAAACCCTAACCCCTAACTTTACACTAAACCCTAACCCCTAAATTTACACTAAACCCTAACCCCTAAATTTACACTAAACCCTAACCCCTAAATTTACACTGAACACTGATCCCTAAATTTACACTGAGCCCTAACCCCTAAATTTACACTGAGCCCTGACCCCTAATTTTACACTAAACCCTAACCCCTATCTTACACTAAACCCTAAATTTACACTAAATCCTAACCCCTAGATTTACACTGAGCCCTGACCCCTAACTTTAGACTAAACCCTAACCCCTAAATTTACACTGAACCCTAACCCCTAACATTACACTAAAACCTAACACCTAACTTTACACTAAGCCCTAACCGCTAAATTTACACTGAACCCTAACCCCTAACTTTACACTAAAACCTAACACCTAACTTTACACTAAACCCTAACCCCTAAATATACACTGAACCCTAACCCCCTAACTTTACACTAAACCCTAAATTTACACTAAAACCTAATCCCTAAAATTACATTAAGCTCTAACACCTAAACTAACACTAATTCCGAACCCTAACCCCTACAGTTCAGACTGAAACACTTTGGGCTAAAACCTGAAGCTAAATATGGCAATTATATATTATGTACATGTATATATATATATATATATATATATATATATATATATATATATATATATATAAATTAAAATATATGTAAACAAGTTGGTTTTGGCTCTTACTTACTTTAAGGACAAAATGGTTGCAGTATCTTTTTTTTCCAGCCTTTATCCAAGTTTATCAGTAGGCTAATTGATTGTGTTTCCAATCAGATAATCGTGTTTAAAATGTAACTGGTATAAACACTGACAGTATTAATAGTAAAAAGCTATTCCAGGATTGATAGTGCTGTAATTACAGACTGCTATTCACAGTACAACTTCCAGTGTAGCTTTAGCACACTCAGCTAACCTCCTTCCATCTCGTCCGGCCAGTTTCGGGAGCTGCTCGCTGGAGAGTTCGGAGAGGCGTAGTACTCGCCTCCGGGGCTGGTGTCTATATCACCCTCGACAGAGCTGGATTTTTGCCTCTTACTTCTGCAAGAGAGAAAGAGAGGGACAAGGAGAGAGATATTAAAAGAGAAGGGACTTATCCATGTAGGGGTGGGCGATATGGCAAAATTCTATATCACAATACTTAATCATGTCTCATCAGCAGGAACATCGGAGGCTAATCAGGCTAACATCCAAGGAGCTCATGTTCACTGATGTCTTTATGGCTTGTTGAGCTGCAGTGAAATGCCCCCTAAAGCCACACACTGTGCCAATATTGTTATTGTGTTGTACTCTATAAAAAATGTTCAACCCATGCTATGTGAGCAAACAGCACTGTTTACAGACGGTTTCATTCAATATAACACGCCCCTAAGTACTAAACAGCTTGGCTAAATATATAGCACACATACTTAGTAGGACAGTACGGTGTCTCTACAGAGTATTTCACAAACATCACCATATTAATGTTAATTTAACCACCTCAAAAGCTCTACACATGGAAGCCCAGATAATTAACTGATGATTGCACATTGTATAATGTAAAAAGGATATTGTCATAGCTAAATGTACACTGTCGTTCCTCTTCAAACACAAATCCTGCATTTGAAAAAGGGTGAAATAACTGCAATTGCATAACAATCCTACACCCAAAATAATTTCCCCAAAACTTACCAGCTAACATTCGAGCCCAGCAAGAAACAAGGAATACAGAGCACCCTACATCAGTAGACTATACGTGCAGAAAGGCTTCCAGGCTGTGAAGGCGACCCTGGACTATTCATAGTCTTTCCAACAAACTAAACTGCAAGCAAGCATGGCTGATATTCATCTTTTCCTATTCGCAAACTTCTTAATCAAATGCCCAGTTCCATCTTAAATACCACAGCTTTTACGCTGCCAGAATGTAACTGCAGAACAAACCAAAACAATCTCACAGTGAATAGTAATTTATGTGCCTACATCTTTAAAAAATTCTGGAGGACTTTAATTCAAAGTTAGTTTGCTCTGCACATTTCTCCAGTCTTAGACAATACTGAGCAGCTTTGCCTAGCGTTAACACTGAAAAGACTGAGGAGCAGTTCCACCTTTATTAAAATCAAAACACTAACAGCAGCCTCTAATTGGCAGCCATGGTGTGTGATTGTGTCAGTGTTTGTTGGCTGAGGCAGAACATCCTACTCTGAAAGTTCCATAGTGAGTAACAACTTTAATTTACTGTGTTGATGTCAATATTAATAGTATGTAGCTAGTATTGATAATGTTAACTGCTAGCAAGCTCCAATATGCAGCTCAGCATTACTCACTTAACAGTGTGAGGATCAAGCTTATTCACACAGAGGATCGTTTTATTTTCCTCTCTGTCCTCTCTTTTCGTGTCTGTTACTACATGTTGCTTCTATGTGATCTCACTGTAAGGCAGCCAATCAGAAAAGAGCTCATGAAATTATTCATATAACTGGGAAACAGCCTGTTTCATTCTAGGACCAAATTATAGGGTATAAATGGCTGTGTAAAACAGCATCCGGTCACATACCTTCAATGCAAACATGAGAGAACAATTTAAAATGATAAATACATGCATTCTACGCCAACTTTAAAAAAGTTCAAATATATAAAATATGAAATGACATATTAAATACTATCAGTGTGCATCCCTAGGCAACATGTGTGATCAGAGGTTGTAACCTTAGCTGCGCTGTCCTGGGGAAAAGTGCTAAAAGACAGACACACAGTGTCTGGATATTGGCTACTGGATCTCCCGCTCTGCACTCCCCAGCCACTCAGATGGAGCAGGCTGCCAACAGGCTCACTTTGTTTTAGCTTTGCAGTGCGTTTAATGGAAAATAAGAGCATTAATCAGAGCTGGAGAGTCTGGAACAGAGAGAGAGCAGATAAATCACGAGGGCTGCAGCTACCTCAACAGCAACACACACACACACACACACACATTACACAGACACACGCAAAAAGCAGTTCTTGGAATTGTTCAAAAGTTTGAAATCAATATTTCCAACAATATAAATGAGATTGACACCTCATTATATATATATATACACACACACACTGTATACTTTACTTACTAAATAAACACCAACACAAACAGTGGTACCTGTATGTCTTTGTATTGAGCACATTACGTAATACCAACAATGGCTCCTCCAAGGCTAATTGCCAAGTATGGAAATTGCAGGTTTCGCAGGTGCAGTGTCCGCTAATTAATGGCAGCACATAAACCCTGGTTACTAACAAATCTGTTCTTTTCAAGAAAGATGTGCTTTAGAGACACATGAAGCTGAAAATGCCACAGAAGCTAAAGACCTGGACTTACCGTCTACGAATGGAGAAAATTCGGAACTGTTGCTACATTCAATGGGCACCCTGTTAAGCCCAAAGAGCACAACCTGTCTTAAGTTTGCCCAAAACTGGAAGCTTCCCAGAGTTTCCAGGGAAATGCTTTATAGACAGATGAGACAAACTTTTTTTAAAATTTTTTTATTATTTTTTTTTTTTTACCACAAATGCACAACACTGTTTGGGAAACACCAAAACCCTATCCCAACTGTGAAGGTGGAGGGAGCATCATGGTTTGGGGCTAGATTGATGCCTCAGGGTCTGAGCACCTTCTGATCAATGAGAGAACAATGAGCTAAAAGCTATATAAACCATTTTCCAGGAGACTGTAAGGGCAGATAAGAAGATCAGCTAAAGAACGGTTGAAAAAAGAAGGTGGTTTGTATTGTGGAATGGCCAAGTCAGAGCTGAAGAGGGCTGTGCAAGCAGGGTATGCCAAAAGAGCTGATGTTACCATTTCTAGCCTGCACTGTGGATATTACTTAATGTGCTCAATAAAAGTACAACTGTTTATGTGTTATTAGTTTAGATTGTTTAGATTGTGTTTGACTGACACTGACTAGTATTAATGTGAAAACCCAGGTAATTCCAAAGGGCTCACTTGCATTTTCATGAAACTGTTTTTGGAACTGCATTTGGATACAGCAAGCGATTTCCAAACCCTCACAGTTCAGCAGCACGAAGGTTGTGCAGGGTTACAGTATGGGTGGGGAAATGATCTGAGAGCTGGATGGAGCATGGTGGGTGTATGTGAGTGGGGTGTTCTTTACATGTGTGTTGAGTCTCTGTAGAAGCTTAGAATGTTTGTTTGTGTGGGAGTGAGTGTGTGTACTGATTCTTTGAGGGAGAGTGTGTAGGAGTATGCAATGATTTGCTGGAGTAAGTGTGTGTCTGCGTGTGTGCTGACCCGCTGGAGGACGTGCTGGGTAGGGTTCTCCTCATGGCCACGCCTGTGGGATTGAGATCGTAGGCCAGGTGCCCCTGCAGCTCCCCAAGGGAGAAGTTTGGCCCTGTTCCCGTCACCACGGGTGCTACACACAAAAACATAAAAGCTAAAATTAGTAATGGGGTAACAATTACACCAAAATAACAAAGCTTAGATAACAAAAGCTTCAAAATAAAAAAAATAAATAAAAGGAAAACTATGAAAACACATCAATCATAAAGCCATAGCATTTTAATCATTAAAACTAGCCATCAGAAGGCATCTCATCAGAGTACAGTGAGTTGAGAAAGAGGTCTTTAACCACATAAGCCCTAAAGGACGGCATTGCAGCATGAGGCAGTTTACAGACATAAAGGACAGTACTGTAATACTAATTGCTGATATAGATTGAAGCCCTATAGGATAGCAATGTAGAATAAGGCAGCGCTATCATTAACAGCACTACAGTGTAAGGTAGCTTTACAGATTACAGTCTTAGCTTTGTAGTATAAGCATGTGGTGTACATTATAGGCATAAAATACAGCATATGGTATTAGGTACTGTTACAGGTTATAGCTCAAAATACACCATTTTGGTATGAGGCAGTTTACAGGTTACAGTCGTAAAGGGCAATAGTGTAGTATAAAGGAGTGCTATATGTTATATGAAGCTGTGTCCAGAGCTACAGCCCTAGAGGATGGTGTTGTAGTATAAGGGACATGAAAAATGACTGGGCTCTATACACAATTCCTACAGACAATGAAAACAATGGCCTGTTTGTTTCAGCAGGTAATGCCTATTAACAGAGCTCTTGCGCCAGACCTGTTCCCCAGGCAGCCAATCACTCCAGCTCCATCTAACCGCAGATTCTCGCTCTACCACACGCTCACACAAGAAGGCAGTTAAATCAAGTCGAGTCAAGTCAAAGTTTATTTATGTAGCCCTTTTTACAACAGACATTGTCACAAAGCAGCTTAACAGAGAATTTGTGTCCCAGCCCCGAGTGAGCAAGCCAAGGGGACAGAGGCAAGGAAAACTTCCCTCAGAAGAGGAAGGAACCTCGAGAGGAACTCATCCTCGACTCCGGACAGCAAAACAGTAACACAACCAAAGCAATATGAACTGAGCACAGGATTTCCAGCTTCCAGGATGCTACTGTAACCAAGGTGGTTGCTAAAGTGTTGCTAGGCGGTTGCTATGGCATCCCAGGTGGTTGCTAGGCTGTTGAGCAATTTTCCAAAAAACTTTTGGCTACAGAGTTGCCAATGACTGAGGCAGTTGCTATGGTAATGGCCAATTCAACAAGCTGTACATAAGCACACCATTCCTGATCCGACTGAACTTTCCAGAGCTGCGATTCTATCATGGGAAAGCGTGTTCTTAGCCATGTCCTGAAGCAGAATAAAACCTCCAAAATAAAATTACAGTGGTTTATTGCTTTTATAAAATCCAGACCAACACAAAATACACAATTTTTAGAAAATAATTTCAGTTTTTAGTAATCATAACCGTCATAAACATAAAGTACTGTTGAATGATGAGCTCTCCGCATTTCTTCACCCGTCAATGTATACCAGTGTCATTTCTGTTTAATGTTTCAGTGGTATAATAATAAACATATGTTAAAACAACACGGTTTAAAGTAAAAACCTTTTTGGTAATCAAAATACCACCATAAGTTTTATACAGCACCAGTGCTGCCCCTCTTTCCACCCTAGAGCTGAATCTCTAACACCTGCTCCCTACACTATGTGGCCCAACACAGCATAGCATAGTTAAAATTCAGACACATCCATGCTTAACAAATAATGCTCTGTTTAAGCTGGAATTTAAGAACCTACATAGTGCACTATTTAGGGAGTACAGGGGCGTTTGAGATTGAGAGGTGTAAGATGTTAAATGAAGTAACGTTAAACTTTAGTCTTTTACATTAATGCAGTTTTAACCAGTTAATGATCTCAACTATTGACTGAGTTTTGATATAGCAGGTCAGTTCATAAAGCAGTAACATCTATAAAGTTTAACTCACAGCAATTCAGAGTTCAGCTGTGACGTGGTTATAGGTGTATGTATATTGTGTATTTTACAGTGACTTTGAACATGGCTTGGCCAACTGGATTTTAGGACTGAACTATCCATTTTATAATAAGACATTTTTAATCAGTCACTATTATTGGAAGGCTTTTAATCCAGTTTCCAATTAATACATTCTGGTGAATTTGCTGTAGGTAAATATGCAGGCCTCCTGTTACTTTCTTCATTGGGCTCAGCTAAATTAATTTGGGAAAATGCAGACCAAAAAAAGATTTGAGCATTTAGAGCAAACGCGCTCGCCAGTCTCTCAGGACGCACATTTTATTTGGAGACTAAATCAACACAGCAAGATCCTTTAACAGTTGCAGATTGCAAAAACAAACTCTTTATGCAGATTCTGTCCCTCCTGGGTAAACATAATGAGAATCCGTATATAATTACAGACAGTTCTGAGCACAGCGTCGACGCAATTCTCAGACTGTGTTGACTCCTACAGCAATAAAGTACTGAAGGAAAAGTATATGCTGGTTAAGCAGATCGTTGTGCAGTCCGCTCCAGTCATTCTGAGGTCTGCGGGGACTCTTAAATGCGGCATAATATAATTGTGGAATCTGATATGTTACACCCATTGTGAGGTATTAACGGACAGCGCTAAACTCCGCCTCAGGGGGTGTTTGAAGCAGTGATTGGAGTCGTTTTGTTTAAACAAATACAAATCCTGTTGCATACACACTTGGGCCATTGACATAACAGGCATTTTTAGCTCCAAGGTCATTATTTTTCCTGAAAATTAATTGGTTAAATTATTATGTTTATTTATTTGAGTTCAAAGGACAAACATTTCTATGGGTGTCTGAGTAGATGCTTGTTTAATTTGAAGTTAGTCTGAAAAGTTATAATGGTTATAACCAAAGATATTTGGTTATAATTTTCATGATCGGCCTGAATTTCAGCTTCCTCAGGCGCTGTTTGCCGTGAAGTGTGAAGAGGAAACAATGTCCGATTAACCCCCCGAGCGAGCTCTGATTGGGCAGCTGGGCGATCAAACGAATTTCTGAAATTTTGGTCGCTTGTCTCACAGTTTCAGCAGTTTCGGCAATCTGGACATATTTTAAAAAGATGAGCAGCAGGTGATTAAAACTGTGTTTCCTGGCATTCCTGATGTAAAGAAGGGTCACAGCCTAAAGAGATACAAAGCATTCCCTGATTGGAATGCGTACTGTTTGGAATGTGCTGATTTGAATACTGCTGAGTCCTTCAAATTTTCTTCCAATTCCTAAACTGATACAATGGGTCATTTCAAAAACTGGGAAGAGGACTGAGCGTATGAACTATAAATGATGCTGGCTCTACTGTCCTGGTGGGAGACGTCCTCCACTCCATTCCGATTCCATAAAAGAAAGCCTTTCCAGTAATTGCAGAGGAATCCTTTCCACCATTCCTGCCATGCTCTAAGCTATCTTTGAACGGCAGGTAAAAACTAACCCCTATTTTACCATAGTTCCAGGAAGGAGCTGGTGGGAAGGGATGAGGTGGAGGTGAAAAAAAGAAGAAGAAATGGACTTAAGGACTGGTGATAGCATCAGCTGATGGGGTGTGCAGTAACGGCGCTGGTGGTAAGAAGGATATAGCGTGACTTTATCAGAACAGGCTGCATTATTTAGCCAGCTGACAGCTGCTTAATGAATGCCTTTACTATCTAATTTCACTCCCCATCCATCACTCTCCATCTGACAGGCACAACACTCAAGACTACGCGCCAGGTGCTGCGAGCAGAGGAGCCTTCCAAACCTCAATTACACAGGCACTGGTTTACTCATGTACTTACAACCTCGTTCACTCTTCAGTTCACTCACTCAGAAACTGGCTTGCTCGCTCGCTCCTAAACCACCTCACTCACTCTCTTCTACAACCCCACATTCCCATATTCATTCGCTCGGTCACTCACTCGCTCCCTAAGCTTGGTCATTCATTCACACAGTCACAAACACACACACGCTTGTTTATTTATTCACTCAACCACTCCCACTCGCATATGCCCACACATTTACCACCACATTTGCCCCACCACTTCGACTCCTTTGCACTCACACTGGCTTGCTCACTCCTACAACACACCCACACTCACTCAGTCACACCATTCTTACTTTCACTTTCTTTCTTACACTAAAAGCTCATTCACTCCTACCCTAGCTCACTTGCTTACTTTCTCTCACACCTGTTCACTCACTCATTCAATCACTTAACACACTCACTCACTCCCTCCCTCACTCCCACCACAGCACTTGCTCATTCACTCGGTAGCTCACTTACACTAGGAAAGTGATCTCATGAAGTGATCTCACTGAACTAGCAATCTAATTTCCTGCAGTCATTATTTCTTGAAACAGGGACGATAAATAGCCAGTGCTCCCAGATCATATGATAAGATACTAAGCAAAATTTGCCCAGAAATGTTTTGAATAATCCTAATATTCCTACACATATTCCTGAAAACAGTAGATATACTGAACACATTTAGGGTGCTCCATATGCCATGATCAGCATTTTTTGGTGCAAATCCCTCACTCACTCCCTGACAGGCACCGCTGCCCTCTCGTTCACTCCCTCATTCAGCTCGTATCTCCGCTGACAGCCAGTCAGTGGAGGGCCCAGTGGGAATGAGAATAATTGCGCCTAAATATGATCAATTACGTTTGACAGACTGGCAGTGTTCTGTCTCTTCTGGAGAGGAGGTGTCACATTTGATTACAATCTGCTGGGAAACACACACAATTACGTCCAGTCTGAAGGCGCACGTGTAAGTGCATGGGTGGATGCGGGGAGTGATGAGGATGGGGAATACAGATGCCCGCTTTGTCTCTGTGGGACCAGACTGAAATGGTTCATATTGAAGCGATTGAGGCAGTTCCAGCTTTACAGTGCTGCAGTAATGTGAGCTGCGTCAGAGTCAGCTGTAATCATGTGAGTTATGGCTGTCCACTGGCGGCGCACGCAGACCCCAGCTGTGATCAGGCTGGCTGGATAAACATGGTTGTCCCAGCTGGGAGTCACATCCAATCCAATCCCAAACACATACTATTGGCTACATAGGGAATACCACAACATATCTGAGGATGAAATGTTGGGCTGGAGAGATGAGCAAAGATTTTAAAAATCAATAATTAACAATCAATTTAGATGATTCTATTATTTAAAACCTGTTTACTATTGAGCCGCATAGGACAACTAGCCTAATCAAACTAAATTAACTTAAAGTGAGAAGTAATATGAGGGGAAGGAAACTGAATACGTTCAGTGCATAAATTTTCAAATGTCAAAATATGTATGCACAAGCGTAAACAAAAAACATTTAAAGAAACTATATTAAAAATAGGTACTGGTTAAATAAGTCCAGATCTAGATTTTAATAAATGTCACCATTATCTCTGCCATTTACTCCTATGTAAAACTCCTCTGATAAAACCCATTACTTTCAAGCACCTTACAATGGGGGGCACTACAAATGAAAACTGTTCACCCACTTCAAATATAAACATACTATTATAAATGACAATCTGTACTTTGAAATCATATTTGTTATTTAATCCATTAATTAATTTAACAGATTTATGCTGCAACAGACAGCTAAAATAAGAACTTGGCCCATGTCCAAATATTTATGCACCTGACTGTATATATAGTATAGGTCAGTTTCCTAGGACCAGTCTAAAAGGTGCTTCAGGGAAACCAACCCTATAGGTCCAAAATTTGTAGTCACCTATTCTTCTAAACCGAAGGGTACTAACAGGAAATGTACCCCCCCTTTGCAGCAGTAACAATCTCTACTCTTCTGGGAAGACTTTACAAAAGATGCTGTAACATTCCTGTGAGGATCTGATTGCGTTCAGCATTCGGAGCATAAGTGCGGTCGAGTACTGATGATGGATGATCAGTTCTTGATCACTGCAGCTTATCCCAAAGGTACTGGATGGAGCTCCATCACTCCAGAGAATGCCGTTCCACTGCTCCACAGTCTAGTGCTGGGGGTCATTATATCCCTCTAGACCACGCTTGGAATTGGCCATGGTGACCTTGGGTATTTTAAAAGAGGGTGCCAACCTAACCTCTAATCTGTGATCCATGTTTGTTCCCCTTAGAGATAACAGTAAGTGGTTCTGGAAAACGATGGTTAATATTTGCCCGCAGAGTAGTTGGTGAGCCGCATGTCCATGCTGGTTTAGAAAACTGGATCAGCATCAGAATGGGAGCTTTCTGTGAGCTACTGTGTTTCCTATCACTGTATAAAAGATGCCCCACATGGTGATATTGGTATATTCCTATTCCTGTGCTTTCTGGTAGTAAAATATTAGTGACAACATAAAACTACGCACTGTCGGTTCCGTTACATCATGTACTTTATGACAAATAAAAGCAACATTGGCATCTTGCTATTAAACCAATCCCATATTTTATTTTTTTCCTTTCCGCTCATACGTAGATTTATGTAGATTTTTGCACCAAAAATTGGCATAAGTACTTTTTACATTTCCATATCTCTCTTTACTCTTTAGCATCAAACTGGTTATTTCTGCACATTTTGAATTGAAAAGCAATTAATAAACTCTGAGCGGCTGTCCTGTGTATTGGGCAAAAAGAACTCATAGATGCAGTACTGCTTATAACTTCAGTACGAGTGGGCGGAGCCTAGCTGCTGTGGTTTGAGTCAGTGGTACATGTTGAATCTTAAACAATATTGACATATAACACAAGCCAAGAAAGTTCAGATTTCCATGATTTGGGTCCTTTAAAGAAGAAGAGCAGGTTAAAGGGCAGAAAATGTTGAAGAACAGCCTCAGTGTTAAAGATCTAAGTTCGGTGCACACAGACCCAGCGCTGTTCAACAAACACTAGCTGTCTAATGCTGGCGCTGTCTGCTTTTTTACAACATCCAGATGAAAGAACTGACAAGCCAAAGTGTGAAAGTGGCGCAGCACATCACTTCAGTGTTCAGGTTTACTGATGATTGCTGGAGAGCCGATCTGCTCTGAGCTCTGGAGGAGAAAACATGAGGCTCTTACTTCTGGACACCTGCACCAGTTCTGTCACGTTGAACACTCCCGATGTGACAAAGCTCTCCTGAAACTCAGGCCCATCTGTGAAAGAGGAAAAAGGAGATCAGAACAATATGGTTGTTGTGTCATTGCATCACTCTAATTACAAAGTCCCAGTGGAATCTGTGTGTTCTTTCAGCTAGATCAGATGTAGAGATGCTCTAGGACAAAGGTTCACAACCTGCACCGAATTACGGCCTCCACCATGTGTGACAACGACAGAATGAGGGGACGGTTTGTGGTGTTTGTAATGCACAGGGTTTGTGCTGCTAATTATCAGTTTAACGACTGTGTATAGAAGCTTCAGGGACACACTTTAAACATGTGTTCAGTTTTGGTCTAGAATCATGATTCAATGGCACACTGGAGTCATACTTAGCTTAACCCCACCCCAACATGTTATAAACAGTAGGGTGAGAATTTGCATAACAGCTCAGTCTTCTTCTTTTAATGATCTAAGAAATGATAAAGCGAAAAAGGGGTGGATGGATTTTGTGACGAGCCATGTTGACGAACAGCTGAGGATTCATACCATCTGTGATTTGGCTCATTGGTACATTTTGCTCAGTTTTGGCATATTTCACTTAAGGCAGCATTTTAGCAAACCCTGCTAGCCTAGCCTGGCTAAACTAATGACACTGCTGCACTGTAGGAACCAAATCTTAAATTTACACTGAAGAGCCAGTTCATCTAAAGTACATAAGAGGAGTAAGAGGAGTAAATGCACAGAAGAGTAAACGCTAATAATCAACTAAGCTAATGTTGCGAGCCAAGTCACACCGTAACCGCTTCACCTTAAACCGTGGTAGTACCACTGCATACCTTACCACAATACTAAAAGAACAGTTTCAGTTATCCAGTCCATCTGAAAAGGTGCACCTGTGAAGCGTTTGTGAAGAGTTAGCTTCTTTCAATAAAATCCACTAAATTATGTGGAAAGGCTTAAGCCATTAAATCTACACAATTAAAGTGCACAACTACCTTGATGCAATTTTATCTTCTTGGCAATTTTTAAAAGCATTTAAATCTGACTGACTGGTTAAAAACACATTTTACTGTGATGTGACAAACTCCCGAAGACTTAGACAAAACCCAGGCAGGAAGATTTTTTGCTATTCTTTTTTGCTGTATAACTTTCTGGATGAAGCACGTGCCTCTGACTGCTCTGCTCTTGTAGCCCTTTGCTGTTTCTGCTCTGCCTTCCACCATTCTCTCTGTGGCTCTGTTTGCTCTGGCTTTTCATCTTTCACCTTTCTTCAGTTTCTTTTTTGATGCTGCTCTTTTGATTGGTTTTCCGGGGCTTTTGAGGACTATGCTTCACGGTTAACTACCAGATTTACTCGGTACTGGTTGACTTTGTCCTCAGTTATGCTCAGTTGTGCAAAGCATATTTTGTGGCTTCGCGGCTGCGGTTAGGAGTTTTACTCCTCAGGTTTTAAGAGCATTCTCTCGATTTCCGCACATCTTCTAATAATAAGCCTTTCAACATGATTCGACTTCATACCCAAAAGATTCATATCAAAGTTCAGAACAATCTTGTCTCTCCCTGTAATGAGAAACCACCGCTGCAACTTCGGCAGCTGTAAACTTAGCACACAGAAAGGGTTCCATAGTGAGTCCATAGTGATTTACTGAGCATCTATTACCAAATTTAAACACAAATTTAGACAAACAAACCAAAATGCCAATTACACACATAACGTGTATCTCAGCCCTTCTTCATTAACTCATACAGAGACCCTCGCCCAGGGTGAGATGCCAACCAGAGCGAGGAGACCTCTGACCTCTGAGTAATCCGGGCAGCAAATGGCGGAAATACCCGAGTACCCCGAATAAAAATAAGACCAAATACTGGGAAGCAAGTTCAGATAACACATACTTGCACGCTACTGGTAGCGGTTACTGTTACTGCATCAACATTACAGTGTGGCTAAACCAACTTTCAGTACCTTAAACTCACTTGTATAAGTACAACAGCTTAAGGCACCTTTAAATGAATTACAGATCACAGTCGCTTCTTCTGAGCAAGCTCTTTTCACCTATTGCACAGCTGCAACAAACACAGCGCTCTCAAGCTTTTGCAAGCTTCAGACTTTTCTCACAGCCATAACGAAGATGATGGTTCAGAGCTTTCCCATGCTGTGTCATTTTCGCACAGTCTTTCAGCCACTGTCACCATGTAAGCCTGAGGCCCCAAGCTAATAAACTGCATGCGTAGGCTTGTGGCCCAGGCGAACATGGTGCATGTGTGGGCCCATGGCCCAAGCGAACATGGTGCATGTGTGGGCCCGTGGGCGATGAGTGGATGCAATGAGCCTGTGGCCCCGAGCTGATGAGTGAATGCAGTGGGCCTGTGACTCAGAGCTGATGAATGAATGCATGGGCCCATGGTCCCTAGTTAACAGAATGAACGCAATGGACCCATGACCTGAGTTCATGTGAGAATACAGTGCGCCCATGGCCCCAATCAATTGTGTGAGGCAGGGACTGGCGGGGTGGGCTATGCCAAAAACATGAAATGGCATTTGTATCTCTATGATCATATCAATAATTCAAATGATCTTCCTTCACACCTGACTCCTGAATCTTTCTGACCGAGCACACCTTTATTAGTGCTTTAAAAACCTACAGCACTTTACCTTGTGGTGTACTGGTGACATTTGGACATAATGTACATCAAATGTCATAACTGATGACACCTCTCTCTTTACCGCCTTGTTACTGTGCCTATAGGAAAGATTTAAAAATGATATTTAAGTAACCTGTATTCTGATTGGCTGTACTGTATGATGCTTAATTCACAAAGTACTGCCTCCTACTAGCTAGCATGGGGTTAAACCTCTGTACACTGAACAAATAGATGTCTGCAAATGTGCTGGTGTTTTGTGACATTACAGAAACAGTGATTTTAAAACCAGCTATTGTATGAAATATGTACATATGGCCTGAACTGAGCTTTCTGACACCACACACAATCCCGAGTCTGGGCGTGGCCTAATATTCTGATGAGAACTCATGACTGATAGACCTCAGTTATACACTCCCAGCCTGCATCTACACAGAAGTCCATGTGAAAATCACTTTTTACAGTCAGTGTTTGGTTTGGCTGTTCTGAGCTATTGTAAAAGTTACAATAATGGCGGAACACTTTACAGTGTCATCAATCTAAGGAACCATTTCAACAGGCAAAGAATCCTTTCAGCATGCAAACGATTCTTTGATTGTTCATGGGAATTTTATAAAAAACAAAATTTTTAAAGATCTAGAATGTAGGAAAAAATATCAACAAGTCACACAAATCACACAAATGTCACACAAATGGAGTACAACAATACAGGTAACAGTAGTGTGTCATTTGCTGGATGCTTCAGATAATTTAAAAATAAAAGCTCAAAACACATGCAAAGTAAATTAACAATTAGTTTCCTTTCTTTTCTTTACGTTTAACATTTGCAGCACTGTTTAAAATCCTCTTTTCCATCATTTTAACAGATGCAAAACAAAAACATAAAGAAATCAGTCTTATCAATCTATCAAAGTTAGTACCATTTCTTTTGGTCCAATTATCATGTATTTAACACAATATAACGAGCAATTGGCATTTTCAAAATATGTCAAGAACTGAAAAATGACCAAAACTGAGATGCTGTTTTGTTGCGACTGCAGTGGTAAATTGGTCTTGTTGACTAAACAGCCTAATAAATGAATAACCAGTAATTAAAATTTATGCACAAAACAGTCCAATCAAGTCAAATTCAAAGCGAGACATTATTTTAGCTTTAAGCAGCAGCTGCTGACTTTATTACAAATAAATATCTGAGTGGGTTCACTGCAGGGTATGAAGGTAGTGTGCTTGACCCCCAGGGGGCGCAGTGTCATATGTATAAATGTTCATTCATAGCAGTTTCTCTTACAAGTCATCACATTGCAGATATCTCACTGTTAAAAGGGTACAGCAATAAACATGACCAACTGGTGGGTCAAGTTGTCCACTCATAATGCCTATTATGAAAAGAACTATATTTGGCTCCTTAAAGAACAATTTGTAAAAGAAAGATGTGAGAGTACGGAGAGTCTTTTTAAAGTTTAGGGGTTCTTTCTAAAACCTTTATACTACTACTTAAGGTTTACCTAAATCTTTATAAAACCAAATCACCCTCTTATGGTAAAAAATGGTTCTACTACATCATAAAATACATAAAACAATATGAGTATGAACTGCATATAAAGAG
The DNA here is from genome assembly GCA_024036415.1 of Prochilodus magdalenae. Lineage (NCBI taxonomy): Eukaryota > Metazoa > Chordata > Actinopteri > Characiformes > Prochilodontidae > Prochilodus > Prochilodus magdalenae. The sequence continues at coordinate 1,895,619 of JAMWET010007653.1, read as the reverse complement.
TATACATACATAATAACGATAGGACATATTATTATTAGCTATATATATATATATATATGTGTGTGTCTATAATGCATATAGACCATGTAGTATATATAGCTTGCACTGTGATCTAGGCTGTCTGGTGTGTGTGGGTGTGTGGGCGTGCGTGGGCAGTGGAGTGTGTATATGAGCAGTGAGGTGTGTGAGGTGTTTTAGGGTGTGGGTCTGTGAGGGTTTCTTAGAGTTTGGGAAGCTGTGCTATGCTCTTTGTATGCTGTACTAGGTAAACAGGATGTTTGTACAGTGCAGAAAAGCGCTTACTGTTGCATCACACATGCGCGAGAAGGCAGGCATGAACAAGCATGAACTGCGGTGAACTTCACAGAATTTGAAGCATGCTCACACACACACAGACACACCAATACCCCCGCACATGTTCAGTGCCGTACAGGTGAAGAACGTATAGGCTTTGATAAGTATAATGTTAAACCATGTCTGGGCCATGATTGTATAACACAGGTCCTGCGTGACCTGGAACTTGACCTTCAGCTAAAAATCAAATAGACACTCAGCTGGACACCAGCCATCAAACTAAACACTAACACAGACACAGCACCAACAAAATGCTCATGAGTTTGTATTCTGGTAACTGATCAGTAAAGTCAGATTAGGGCTAAACTTACATAACTTCTATATATAGGCTGTATTATAAGGGATAAAATTATTGTATATTGCATAAAGGTATTTACCAGCATATATCTGTATTTAGACTAGACTATTAGATGTGTATATATATATGTAGTGTGGTGTGTAAATATACAGGTAAATATCCATGAGTGTAGCCACTGCCACTAACAGATCTTTAGATTTGTATTCCATCATTACTTGAATTTTTTAAAACTCTTATCAGTCGATTTTCCGTCAATTCAATTCTGAATCATCCCTAGTATATGTATATCCATACACCTTATGTCCAAAAGCACAAAGGGAAGTTTGTTTCTCTGCTGCAGTAACAGCCTCTACTTTTCTGGGAAGACTTGAAACTAGAAGTTGTAACATTGCTGTGAGGACTGAAATGCATTCAGCCACAAGAGCATTAGTGAGGTCAGGTACTGATATTGGATGATCAGTTCTGGATCACTCCAACTCATCCCAAAAGGTCCTGGATAGAGCTCCATCACTCCAGAGAATGCAGTTCCACTGCTTCATAGGCCAGCAATGTGGGGCTTTATACCCCTCAAGCCCATGCTTGCTACTGGGCATGGTGACCTTAGGCTCCTGTGTGGCTGGTGGCAGCGTGTCAGATTCTACTGCTCAAACCTTTTTTTTCTATGACGATTTTACAATCTGTGCTGTTGAATGTATGTGTCAGCAACGGATTACCTTAAAGCAAACTGACTCATTAGAAGGCTGTCTGGGGTGTATATGTACAAAAACAGACCTTGGTGTGTATGTGTGTAGACCCTTACCCATTGTTGCGGCTCGACTGTCCTCCTGGTCTGAACCAATACCTGTACGAGGGCTACTGCTTTGCTCCGCTGCCTCTGAGGGAGAGAGAGAGGGAGAGGGAGAGGGAGAGAGAGAAGGATAAGTTCCGACTCAGCAGATTTTCTTAATTGAAACATAGAGGGGGGTGGTGACAGGTAAAGGTCAAACCTACAAAGCTTTTCAGCGTTCACTGCACAAAAGGACTTCGTAAAAAGCATGCAGGACCACACACGGTGACGGTTAAAAAAACACATGGCTTAAAGGAATAGCAAAAAATCTCATTCGTCAAAACGTCCCTCTTAATGTGAATGCAGTAACAGGTTGGCCAAATATCAGGTTTCAATGGCTGATACTACTGTATGTAGCTATGTGATGCACTTCAGTTGCATTCCATACAGTGCCACAGATCACATAAGCAATGTAATGTAATAATATGCCTACATACATACATACATACATACATACATACATACATATATTTATATATATAATCCAACAAAAACAATTTGCATTGCATCCACATTTAAAATTGCTACAAAAGTCTAAAATCTCAGGTAGTGCAACCGTCTAAACATATGTTACGCAAGTAAGCTTCAAAAAAGGTATTGCAGTTCTACAAAATTCGAAATAAAATAGTTGATTTTTTGTTTTTGCAATAAAAAAAACATATTACAAAATAAGGCAGCCTTTAAAGTGCTCAACTCACTGAAAAACTTTTATTTGCAGGCTCTTACTTCCTCCAATGTCAAGCGGCACAACCCAATACCTATATTTTGGCTTCTTCAAAACAGGGGCCACGTCACTGCATTATAAAAAAGACCCCAAGGGCCCTTTATGGTGCATGAACGCCAAGGTCAGTAGTGGTTTAATGGATTTTATTAATAAACGTAACTTTTAGGTAATTATGGTGTTATTTTTGGCAATGGGTCAGTTTACCATGTCATGTGGTACAGCCCTGTTTCAACCATGAAAAAAGTAAAAACTCGGGTTTAGGAAAAAGGCTTCTACGAGTGTTTCAGGAGGTGAAGTTATGAAGTTTGTATGGGAAATACTTCATCATAATTCAGCATAAAACTAAAACCTTCACACACCAAACACTTCTTGGTTTAATGACTGAATTTAGGATAAACTGTCTACATTCAGACTAAATCTATTCTCATATCTGCCTCATATCCTGATTTCTGTGTGATGACAACAAATATCGGTTAGAACAAAACTGTAACAGGATGTTCTCATAGGCCTCACAGGCATGCAAACATCACATGCTGTATGTCGGTATGTGGTTGATAGGTATACAGATAGCCTTTATAATCTGACCTATGAAAAAAGCACGGAAGAGGTATAGCTGGAAATGCATGTTTTCTATAAATCAATGCAAGATTCAGAGATGCAGCGTGGCTCAGGCAAACACTGCATAAACCACAGAAATGAGAAACATGCGGTATCAAAGTACACACGCCAAACCTTTTCAAACCTCTAGTTTTTTTTTTTCAACTTGTATGGCAAGCCCTGACCATAAACCAATTGGAATCTCTTTATTGGCAAAGCGATCGGACAGCACTGCCAGCGTGTCTACATGTCGATAAGGACAAAGCAGCCTAATCCAACCATAAAACCTTTTTCATTTGCATGAACTCAAGGTTTTTTTTTTTTGCGGCACAGGAAGATAAAACTCTGTAGATAAACAAGCCGAACAGCTCAAGAGTCGGCGGCGGCGCAGGGATTTTTCTCAATGCAGAATCATGGGATGGAAGGTTTACCACAAGGACTCTGGCAGAGGTTCAGAGAGAAGGCAGTAAAAAAAGGAAGATAAATAAATAGGACCGCTGTGTATCTGATAGGCCGGACTCCACGTCCAGATCAAAGTCAAGGGGAGCCTGGCCTGCTGCACATGTTTGAGTTTAGCGCCCAAAGAATGCAACGCACCATTACCACTCACACGCTCTCTCTGGCCTACAGGTTTGAGGCTGACCACGACCTCAACAGTGCACTACACCCGCTGATACAATCTATGACTTCACTGGTAATAGTGGGAACAAGAACTACTCACCTAATTGTATTGGACTGGGTAATGGCTTTAATTGTCCCTGGGTTTCCATTGTGCCTGCTATTTGCATAATAAGCCCGTTTCGTTTCTAAATACACGTATGCATGTAAACACAGAATGCAGGAAATGCTCCTTTTGTCCAGTGAGGTCAATCTGCTGCTGCTGAAGAAGTAGACCAGCTAAACGCTGGCTGTTAGACCCGCCACTGGGGTGTAAGTAAATCCATCACAAATTCTACACAATCTACTTGTACTACTTCATCTAAGAGTCTGAGCTCTTTACCGTGGTGGTGGGAACCAGACGTCCTTCACAGAAAGTTATTACATGAAATGTTTGTGAATATGCCACCTGGCGTCTGTGATGCTGTTGTATGACCATTTTTGTAGGTTGGCCTCTGGTTCCCATCACCACCACTGTAAAGAACCCTTTGTTCTTTTTACAAAGAACCACTTCACATTAAACCACTTTGTCCAAAACTGTGCAAACATTGTGTAAAATATGATGAAGTGTGCTTCATCATATGATCAAAGACAAGGTAAAAAAAAGGTTAGACTTTTATTTGATATTAATTACATTTATGCTAGGGGAACAAAATCGGAATCAACCCTTAGATGTAGCCTCTTCTTTTCATAACTAGTGCTGGGCCTACACTATACGATTTTAAAAATGAATGAATGAATGAATGAATGAATGATGAAAACAAGAGACCCTACACATAATGACATTTTTTCACTAACCACCATACTCTCTCAGATTATGCACTGACCAATGGTTCACCAATGGCTCCAATTCTCAAAACCTCGCAAAGTTGTTTTTGCAAACGAATGCAACTTTCTAACATAACGATCCAAACAAATATGGCGGATGACAGTGTGGCCAGTGCTAGAGGTGTGTGCTTTCTGGACAAACAATGCGGTCGCTTTTGTTGTGGTTTTACAGCATTATACAGACATTAACACTGTCACCACAACTCAACAAGCTTTTCCTCCCTTTCCACTTAGTTCTCGATTTAGCCACCGCACTTACAGCTTCTTCTATACACACGAGCTCAGGACCGTTTAGCTTGGCTTTCACCAGGAAAGCGACGTCTACCTCACACTGTGCCATGAATACTTAACATGTTCAGGAGGAGCAAAGATTTGATTATAGTCACCCCATACTACAGGATAATCTGGAAAGATCATCATTTAAGATCACCCTGATACAGGGAGAGCCTTACAACTGTCAGGAGGAGAACATCGGTCTGATTATTTTGTAGTGTGTCCCAGGCGAAAGATGTGATTCCAGATGTAGGCAATTACATCTTTAGCTATTGTCTCTTAACTTGTGCCAGTAAAGCAAGCAACAATTAAGCTAAAGTCCAACCAACAGTCCAAAGCCTGCACTGGTGAACTTATCAAAAGCAATCAACGTGGAAGATCACAGAAGATGAACGCATGACTACAGAATACAGAATGACTACAGAATACCTTCAAACACTGAGGAGATGAACAGCACTCTTTGGCAAAGACTAGCATAAAGCGCTGACTACGGCAGCATGACCTCAGAGGGTTCACCACAAGATACAAGCCAGTGGTAAGCCTCAAGAACAGAAAGGCCGATTCACTCACTGAAAGTACCTTTAGAGTTGTGAGAATGAAAATGAACCTGTACGAAAGTAATGGATCAGGAATATGAGGTGAAATAAAGAAATCCCTCATGATCTGAAGCGAACCACCTCACCTGCAAACACATGACAGCACGTACGACCTGCAGAGAAACTATCACGTTTTTATGGATGATGGAAAGGCAGAATTCTCAATTCTTCAGTCAACAGAAGCATCTAAACCACTCAGATCAAAACCAAACATCTCAAACATAAGCATATAAGAAACATGGAGTTAAAGCAAAGACTACAGCTTCAACACACTTTAAAAGTGAGTGGTCCCACAGAAGAACCACCTTTGGATTCCTCAAGAAGGTTCCGAGACTTTCAGGGTTCTATCAAGACTCTTAAAGAACACCGTAAAGAACATCTACATAATGTGGGCGTTCCAGTGTTCTTTAAGAGTCTCCATATATCTAATTTTATGAAAGTGGTTCTTTCATGGCATCACTCCACAGAACATCTTTCAGACACCTTTATTTTTAATGGAATTGTGTAGAGAGCATTTCGGCTGAGCTGTATGGTTCTACAGAACATTAATGCTGTATGAAGATGCTTTCAGCTTTCAGAAAGGTGCTTCATGCTTCACATTCACCTTATTTACAGGCCACTGTAAAGATCCTCAGGGAACTAAATCTACTAAATCTCTCTTCTTTCTTCACTCCAAAAAAGAGGATCCTAATCTGAACTACAGCTACTACATTTGGTTTACTGAAGGTGTGACTGAAGACAAAAACTTCTGAACAGGCAGGAAATGAAAATCTTTGCACTACGGGAGTGTCAGCATCACGTCTGGTGAGGTCTGTGGGTTATATACTTCAAATAGTCATTGACTACAAATCCCCACCCTGCAGAAGCCCTGCAGAAACACAGTGAAACAATACACGTACTCTCGATAATCTCTGCTTTAAATGGGATGAATCGGAGCTGACATTGAACCACTGAATTTCTATTCAGAAGAATCGTGATTGTATTTACAGTCTGCAAGGGTTAAAGCGATATTCTTGTTCTGGATGAAACAACTGGTTAAAACAAACACAAAGAAATGGCCTATTAGGAACTGTTTTTCTACATGGCATCTAGACAGATGTGGTTGCACAAGTTGCCCTATTGGCTAGGACTTCAGGAGCTGTTAAGAAATCACAATGTGTTAGATTAACAGCATAATTAGGCTATAAAGTGACAGACGGATCAACCAATTGCATTCTGATTTCCAACAGGCAGGACTGATTTTGTGAGGGCGAAAAACAACCTCAGCTTTCATCAAACTCAACTGCAAAAACCAGCGGTTACAGTGAGCAAACAGCGGACCTGTGCTTAGCTTAGCAGCTACTACTCAGAATCACCTAGCCTAGCACTCCTTTGTTCACCCCTCGGAAGTTTCTCAGACAACACCCACAAAAGGAAATGAAACTAGCCCACACTAGTTCTTCTGAGTCCCTGCAGAAAACACGTTTACAAGGGAGTGGAGGGGTCTAATCGACTAAATTAGCCTAACCCTGACATTAAGGCCTTTTAGAACCAAATATGACAGACTTTGGAGTGAAATCACAAACATAGGTATCTCTGACACCCCAATACCGTCACTGTAACTTTACACGAGAGGACAATGTAGCATTAGCTTTCAATGTTAATGAAGTTTTATTACCAGTGATTTTGTGGCATTTTTATGAGTATGTTCATCATGAAGAATAGTTTAACAATATCTAAAGGCCAGCTGTCATGTTATTATGGAAAATATATATTATAAAATATATATATATACATTTCAGACAGTGGCAATATGCTAATGATTGCCACAAGCTAAACATTTATATCAGGGTATAACTCAGATTTCTGCACATCTTAAAATATTATTTTCATACATCATCTATATAAAATAATGGGTGAAATAGTACAAAAACAAATGGACACCTACAAGTAAGGCTGTCCCAATCATGACATTTCTGTGGTTGACGGTTTGGTCACCTTATTTTTTTTATTTTTCATCCATTCTGGCCAAAAGTGCTTATTGGCCAACTTGCTACCAAGTTACGTTAGCTAGGTAGCTAGCATACTGGTCAAACTGGTACACTACACTGCTGGACACATACACATACGCTCTCAAACAAATCTTTCAGTTACACAGTGTAGTGCTGGTCTGGTGTTAGTTACGCTGGTCAAGCTGAGTGACAAAACACAGTATATCGTCGCTGTTTAATCAAAACCATGTACCTTAAATTTGGTCAGTTTATATTTTTTGGCATCATTTGGTCACATGAGCTGCTGTTTACATTGGTGGACATTTTATAATGATTGGCTCATCTGCCCTCTCCTGTAAAGTTACCATTTTGGAGATACTTGTTTTTCTTTGGACAGTAACAATATGCTGGTTATGCGGGTGGCCAGCGATGCTGGTCTATGCTTTTTTTCTAGCAAAGATAAACCAGTGTATTGCTCTCTTACCTCTGTTTAACCTAGTGCTGCAGAAAATACATATATGCAAATCTTCATTTGCTTAGCGATAATTAGCTACAAGAATCCCATAGGAGAGCTAGCAGAAGTTAGTGATGTGGAAGTGGATTATTTCCTATTCCGCTTTGACCAGGTTACGGCATTCACAACCTCACAGCCTAGCTCTGAAAATCACTGGACACTAGACTGTACTGGTGCGAGCTGTTGCTTATTCTGACCAACGAAATGTACACACACCACAGACACGTCCATCATCGCCAGGGCTGAAATATGCAGCCTTGCCAGAAACACAGAGGGACGCTCTCCAAACTCTCTCTCTCTCTCTCTCTCGGTTTCTCTCTGTCAGCCATCTTCAATATCCAAAAACACTTTTGCCAAGAGTTGCAGCAGTTTCTAGGCAAGGAGCCCTCAGACTAAATCCTTGGCACGGATGACTGAAAAGGAGAAATAATAAAATCAGGGAGTTTGTTGGGGGGTTGGGGGGGCAGGATTTGGGGGGCTGGCTCACATACAGTCAAACTGCTCACTCTCAATAAGGCTAGTGATGCTGAAACAGAAAGAGAGAGAGAAAAAAAGATACATAAAATGCGCTAAGAACCGAACAGAAAATCTAAGTGTTTTTTCCTTCATATTCAGTTTTCCGGACGCCAGAGAGGAAAGTATGATGTAATGAAACGCACTAAGGCAACACGGCGGCTTCCATTTTCTCTCAACGAGCAGAGCAGAGCAAAACGGCCGCCATTTTGTAAAACGATTCTTTGCCGTTTCTTCTGAAGAGGAACAGTTCGCCCAGCTCCTTTAGCAACATTCCCGCTAAAACTAAACAAGCCAACACATCCGAACTTAAAATGAAGCAAGGCAGCTACGTAACTAATGATCTACAAATCTTCAAATTGTCCCTCATCTCATTCCTCCTCCCGTTTTCCCTCAATTAAAATTCTTTGCGTTCAACTTTCCACGATCTGAGAGCGTTCCTGGCTTTCCACACTGAAGCTCTGTAGCACGTCCTGCATGTCTATGGAAAGGTCCCGTGAGGTTAACGTTCATGTTGTTACTTTTTCAAGCTTCTTTTTTTTTCTGGTGAGAAATCGTTCATGGGTTCTTTTTTTTGGCAGACATTTCATGTGCAGAGGAGCTTGCTGTTGGCAGCCATTTTAGATCGCTCTCTCTCTCTCTCCCTCTCTCTCTCTTTCTCATCATCTAAGCAAGAACACACAAAGTAGAACTAGCCCTGCTGCACAGTGCCAACATGCCCCTTTGCCAAGACGGAGAGCGAGACAGAGTAAAAGAGAGAGAGAGAGAACTGGCAAAGGCTATGTGGATTCCGAAAGAGTGCGGAGGGGGCAATAAACAGAGAGCGAGAGTAAAAAAAGAGAGAGAGAGAAAGAGGAGAAAGTTTTGCACTGTGGAAATGACCTAATGAGACAGACATTCCTTCAGCTCAAGTCAGCTTCAGAAATGAGTAACAGCTAAACAACAACCCAAAAGCATTACATAGGCTGTTAATCACTGCCAGGATTTCACTCCTACAGTCAGCAGGAATCTATGCTCAATAAAAATTATTCACTATATTTTACATGTATTGTTTTGTCCAAGCAACTGGGAGGTTTCCTAAACCTCAACACTAAACAAGAATGTGATGATCCATGAATATCCCTCTGTTGCTTATTAATGCATCTCAACTTTACTGCAATATAAAATCCATGGTTTACTGTTTAATTGAGGAAAAGGGCCTTTGAAAGGATAACTCATGACCAGGAATGGTCAGGACAGAGAAGGTTGTGTCCTCTGAAAGTTGACTAATGTTGATTATGTTTAAAACTTGTAATTACATTTAAAAGGGGAAAAACATATTGAATTTATATTCTGTAATATTTCAGGCAGTTTGAATCCATAACAGTTTTCCTGTATTATAAATCAGACTACTGGAAATCATAGTTTAAACAAAAAGGGCCAGTAAAATGCCACCAAAATGATACGTTGGTCCATTTTTGTGTCCAGTCTATTTCCTAATGCAGGGTTCAAATGCTAGTCCATACATTCTTAGGCTCTATATCTGTATATGGCCAAAGACATGCAAAGAAACGGGAGGAGGAGGAATGAATATTTAATATGTGAATGAGCTCACATAAGTCTATAGGCTCTGCTGACTGTTTAGCTTTCCATTCATCCTGCAGCGTAAACTTAAATCTGCACAGACCAGTTGACTTGACTGCTCAGGATGATGATTCAAGCTTGTCGTTGGCGGTCTTGATGTCGCCTGCTGACTGATTTTAAAACTAACAACATGGACGACTCAGAGAAGGAAACAGTGATAGCAGGCCTGGTGATTTCAAGGTCCATATATAGGGTAAACTCATGGCTAGCAATGCCCTCCAGGGCTTGTTGGAAAAAGACTCTTTGGTTTGATTTCATGGATTTTTCAAGACTTGGGACTGTTACTTCAACAGGATTATAAATGGAACAAAGTCTATGACTGCAGTTTAAAGCCCTACAAGTATCTCTTTATTCATATCAGTCCCATCATCCTGCATACAGGGCATCTGCATCTGACGCTAAAATATAAAATCAGAAAAGAAAAAACAGAGAGACTTTCAAGTGACAGTGACCATATGCAGGCCACGCAGAGACAGCAAAGGACCCCCCTTTTCCCCTTTCTCTGTTTCTTTCCTCTTTCTCCCACACCTAAGGGAAAACAAAGCTATCCTGCAGAACAAATAAAGCAGCAAATCATTACAATGTCTCTCAGAGGTTCATGTACGCTCTCATACAGAGCAGCACAACTAGCCTGACAAACACATAAAAACACAGTAATAAGAAACATGAGTACAGCTGGAAAGACTGCAAGACATCATTTGTTTATCTTAGTCGGTCCCATGACATGAAACATTCACCACTGCGTGCGGTGAGTGAATGCTTCGATTTGGCTTTACAGAGATGGAGATGAGCATAGCGTGGGCAAGGTTTGTGTGTCCTGCCAACTCCGCTCCAGGAGCAGATTGTGATTCTCCATTGTTGCAGTGGCTGAGCACTAATTCATGTTTTTTCTACAGAGGACATGGCAACCTTATTGACCTAAGCAGCAATTCCAGATCCAGCCACTAGGGATCACTAGAAAATGCAACACTTCAATCAAAACAGAACAAACAAACCATTAGCAATAACAATAAGGTCCTGCTGTGCTGGATGTCATTTCAAATGTGCCTGAGCATGGACTGGATTTTACTTTATTCCTGGTTTCCAGCTTTCAGAAGCAGCTGGAGCTGCTATAAGTAGCACTAATCCCAGTCTGGGGTCCTTGTTCTTTGGTAAAACCTGAGCTGAAGCCAACAACAAGTTAGCATATCCTACTTTTCAACTGAAGATAAAGTTGCTAACGCACTACTGCATGATCCAAAGGTGCACCAGAATTCAGGTTGGGTAGCAAACCAGGCTACGTTCACATTACCAGCCAGAATGATTCAAATCTGATTTTTTGCCTCAATGTGACAGAGATCAGATATGAGTCACTTTCATACGTGGTCTTAAATTGGATACATATCTGATTCATGAACATGTGGCATGAACGTGAACATTCTGATCAGATTTTGTGTGCGGCATCATTTAGTATTAACATGGCAGCAGAGCCAAATGTGAAGTTAGAGCAAGTAAATGGTGGAAATGCCTCACAACTGACCCCTTTTCATCTCCATCCTGCTCCGATAATCAACAGCTGAGAGCTGATCAGAGCTAATTACCTTGGCAGAAAAGCCTCGTTCTGCTGGTTAGTTTGCTGTTCGTGACGCATATGGCTCACTCACATGACGTTACTGATTAAGAAGCCACATGTGGGTTGTTTCAGGACGCCAGTTTGTTCTTATTAATGGCAGATCTAAGTTACTTACGTACGCGAATGTAACGCATCACGAGATTGGATCTGAGCAAAAAATTTTGCGCATGATTTGAGCAAAGAGACTTGTAAAGTGACTCGGGTGTCATTGTGTTTTTCTAAACATGATGCAAACAATGCTCTTCACAATATTTATAATATTAAATGCAAAGCTGGTCATGGCAACACAACTAAAAACTGATAAATGGACTGTGTTTAATAGCCTAAAAGCGATAGCAGCACGCCTACAGCCAGCACAGAATAATCTGAACCCACCATAGACGACAAAACTTTAATTCTCAGAGCCTAAATTGCCTGTTTTGAAAGCAGTTTGCATGGCGCTATTCTATGCTCTGTAGACCAGAAAAAGATAAGGCTACCTTACATACATAATATCATGCCTATAAATGAACAGAATAGCTATAACTGTATAATAAATAAGAGATAAAGATCAGAAAATAAGATCTGAAAGAGATTTGAAAAAATAAAAAGGCTATGTTGCATGAAGGCTATGGTGTGTGTCTAAATATATGGCACACTGCCATCTATAAAAATGTATCTACAAAATTCTTCAAGATGGATACTACTACTGTGTTAGCTATGCTAACTATGCTAGGTGCTTTCAGGTAACATACCATTAAAACCCCACATCAACCCCCACAGCAGTTCTATAAACAGCTTCTACACTCCAGACGCTATTGTCATTTTAGACATTATCCATCAAGTGTCACAGTATCCCTCACTAGAGCTGGATATTGACAGGCATTTCATAACATAATACTCATCACTGTACAGAAATGGCAATACGATACACACAAGTGAGAAAACGAATGTTCAGCAAACAGAAATCAGATATTAACATGAGCATTTTGTCGTGCACAGTGAAGCTAAATGTGATTAGCAGGATCATATCAGCCACAGTAAAACGAATCCAACTCGTATCTTCTTCTGAAGAGAACACGTTACAGAAATATCTGATATCAATGCATCATACAGATTCAAACTGGAGACACAGTGATGTCTGGGTACATGGGTATACTGAACCCGATTCAATATACTCTAGGTGGCAAGCATGGGCTAGACGGGAATAAAGTCCACCACAGAGATGTGGAGCTCCATCCAGTACTTCCAGTATTTTCAGAACTGATCTTTCAGCGTCAGTACCGGAGCTCACTCATGTTAGTTTGAATTCTGAATGTATTCAAATCATCACAGCAATGTTCGATCATTTAGTGTACAGGCTTTCCAGAATAGTAAAGGCTGTTACTGCAGCAAAGGGGAAACAAACTCCCTAACGATGCCCCTGAAAGGCTGAATGAGCAGGGGTCTGCAGACGTTCTCGGGACTTGTAGGTGGGTTCTTAATTTCTGTATTGATACGTGACGCACACTCGTACCTGAAAATGTCAGCAAAGCCAGTACAGGGCCCAATGTGCTTCAGTCAGAATCAATCAGTACCTCGACTCCTCGAATCCAGAACTGAACTGGAAATTGAGCGTTCGATCTAAACATGATATGATATATGCTAACAGCAGAGGCACTCGGAGCGATGAGTTTCTGAGTGCTGTGGGCTATGGAAGGTTGAAGTGTGCTCAGATCGGCTCTCTCTGAGTGCTCGTTGCACAGCATGGGGAGCCTGCTTCAGCCTGTTTAAAGGACTATTAGACCAAATAGTCACCAACCAGCTTTCCTTCCTTGTCCCAAACAAAGTCTATTGATCAAGGCATGTTTGCTAATGCATCTAACAAGTTAGATACAAATCATTTCCCAACTGTGCAAACTGCACGCCCAGACCGTTTAACCCTTTCAGGCTTTAGCTGTTTTATGTCTTACTGATTTTCCTCAACATTTTTGGTATGAAAAAAAGTTTGATGTCATATGTACTGCACTGCGTATGTTTTAGAACCTGCAAAAAAGCATTTTAAAATCACTTTTTTGTGATAATCAAATTTGCATCTGCTTCCCAGTGTATTTTGTGAATATGGCGTGTTTGTATTATTTTTGCTGCTGAAATGAATAAAGGGATGAGCAGCGGAAAGTAAGAAATCCTGTAAATAAACTTACAACAACAACTGTCTAAAACTTATGAAACGCTGCTGAAACATTAACTTATAGTATGTGCCCACTGTATGTGAATCCCCTATCATCTTTAACAGGCAGGAGTGAATTAAATGTGCAATGAACTGCGGAATAATGATCGGCATGAACAGGACTCGTGGCACGGCAAGAACAGTTCTGCTAGCTTCAGCTTTATGCAAATTACACACCGGAGTCATGCAGCATTGACCAATCAGGCAAAAGCACTTTACTGTTGTCTATGCACATCGAGTCTGTGCCTACATAGTTCCACCTGGACGACATGGACAAAGAGATCCATATCTGATGTGTCTGGGTTCCTCCGTTTTGTACAATCCAAAACTTAACAAATGCAAAGACCAAAGTAAAAGACACACCGCACGGCACACTGACGGTGTTCCTGGTGCTTCAAAAGACAGAACTGGATCACATCTATTGCAGCAACTAACAAAGACCACTAATGCTGTGATCAGATGTTAGTGCTAAGATGGATGATGGAAAAACAGATATTCCATTGTTTTCAAAGAAACCAAAACGGAAGCAGGAACATTCTGTACGTAAAAGCGGTAAGCGGAACACTCTGTCCGGAATTCAATTTTCACAAATTTTGCCATCAACCAAAGGGAAATGAACCAGATGTTTTTAGGAGCAATGGACATGAAACAACTTGTTTAATTCCAGATGAATCCAGAAATATACTGCACTACAAAGATAACAGAGTACAGAGCTCTTCCTGACGTTCTCCACCTTAACAATCCACACTGATGAAGCTCTTCTTCACTGGTAGCACTGGCCATGTTCCGCTATGAGGTGAGGGTCAGGGCTTCTTTCAGTGCAAACATGTAAACATTCCATTACAGTCCAGCCACGCCCTCAGTCAGCCCACTGAACTGACAGGTGAACCGGTGATTGGCATTAGTCCATTCCTACTACTGATATCAAACGAAAATGCTGGATATTGGCTGGAAAACAACTGACTGAATACCATGCAAAACGCAGGAATCGTGTGAACTAGACATCATTACATAGTAACAATGTTCCCCTCACTGTACTTCAGGTCTCTTCAGGCTCTTCTAGAAGCTCATGAATGAATGGGTTGTGTATGTGTAGGTGTTTAGGAAAGCAGACCTGAGCCTGAGTCTGTTGCTATATCAGCTCGTTTCAATTAGGTTTCATGCATGCTGTACATCTATATATCTGCTGACTGACAGTTCAGCACGTCTGTAGACTCAGCACAATTAGACTCTATTCCACAGTTTCATTCTCTTTATTTCCTTCTCTTTTATCTCTCTTTTATTCTCAGCCTCTCAGAGCTCCCTAATCAATTTTACATCTCCAACTTCTATCAAAGACCAACAGTCTCTCTACTCTCCTCTATTTTCTCTACTTATTCTCTCTGTTTTTGCTTCTGAATCTTTTTCAGGGAGAGAGGGAATGAGAGAGCAGGTTGAACTGAAATGAGAAACAGAAAGCAAATAAAACAGATAATCAGATAGATAGATAGATAGATAGATAGATAGATAGATAGATAGATAGATAGATAGATAGATAGATAGATAGGCAGACAGATAGATGGGTGCGTTTACACATGCTAATCCTGATACTCCAGACTCAGGAATGACCAGGAGGAGTCTTAGAGCACAAATGAAGAGATCACACAGCTGAGGATACACTGAGGCACAGGAATGCAGCACTATGGCCTAAGGAAGTCCTGCGCTTGCAGAAAGGCAGAGAGAGAGAGCAAAAAAAGAGAGAGGGAGAGATATATAAAGGTGCAGAGAAAGAGGAAGAGAGACAGAGAGAGAGAGAGAGAGAGAGAGAGAGAGAGAGAGAGAAAGAGAGAGAGAGAAAGAGAGAGAGAGAGAGGGGCGGGGGGAGGGGGGGGTAGAGAAGTGTACTCTTAATTCATTCACCCAGATTGCTGAGCTCAGGAGAAATGGGGAAGATGCTGCAGAGCCACGCTGGATGAATACAGCCATCTCTTCATACATCAGTAAGATAGAGTCCAGTATGAAACCACAAGGGGTGGTGGGAGGAGGTGGGGGCAGGGGGAGTGAGAGATGGAGAGAAACGTATTACAGAAAATATATTGTGGGGGTAGGAGACAGACAAAGAAAGATAGAGAGAGGTGGAAAAAGACAAAACAAGGTAAGAAAGAGAGAGAAGGCAAAAGAGAAAAAGAATGCATAAGAAACAAAGAAAAAGAAAGAGGGAGAGAGAGAAAGAAAAAAAAAATAAGAGGGATGAAGAGAAATGTGTGTTAAGACAGAAATAGGGGGAGTATGGGGAGAGAGGAGTGGGAGCAGAAGATAAAGAAACAACAAGAAGAAAAGTAAACGAAACACGGAGAAAGAGAGGTAAAGGTGCAGAGAAAGAGGAAGAGAGAGAAGAAGAGAGAAACAGAACTGTTCTCCAGTCTGAAGCTCTCTCTGTCAGACTATGTCAGGAGTTCTGCTGTAAGAGAACAAAAGCAGCACCACAGAAAACAGAGAGAGCAAAGAGAAAGAGAGAAGGACGATGACTGTGATGACGGTGATGATGGTGATGATCACGGTGGTGATGATGACTGTGATGGTGATGGCAGCAATGACAGTGATGATTATGACAGTGATGATGGCGTGATGATGATGGTGGCGATGACAGTGATGATGATGACTGTGATGACGGTGATGATGGTGATGATCACGGTGGTGATGATGACTGTGATGGTGATGGCAGCAATGACAGTGATGATTATGACAGTGATGATGGCGTGATGATGATGGTGGCGATGACAGTGATGATGATGACGGTGATGATGGTGGTGATAATGTTGGTGGCAATGACGGTGATGATGATGACGGTGATGATGATGACGGTGATGATGGTGGTGATGGTGGCGATGACGGTGATAGTGATGACGTTGATGATGGTGGTGATAATGTTGGTGGCGATGATGGTGATGATGATGATGGTGGCGATGACAGTGATGGTGATGACGGTGATGACGGTGGTGATAATTTTGGTGGCGATGACGGTGATGATGATGACGGTGATGATGGTGGTGATGATGGTGGCGATGGCGGTGATGATGATGATGGTGGTGATGACAGTGATGATGATGACGATGACGATGGTGGTGATGATGATGGTGGTGATGACAGTGATGATGATGACAGTGATGATGACGGTGATGATGATGATGATGATGGTGGCGATGACAGTGATGATGATGACTGTGATGACGGTGATGATGGTGATGATCACGGTGGTGATGATGACTGTGATGGTGATGGCAGCAATGACAGTGATGATTATGACAGTGTTGATGGCGTGATGATGATGGTGGCGATGACAGTGATGATGATGACGGTGATGATGGTGGTGATAATGTTGGTGGCAATGACGGTGATGATGATGACGGTGATGATGGTGGTGATGATGGTGGCGATGACGGTGATGGTGATGACGTTGATGATGGTGGTGATAATGTTGGTGGCGATGACGGTGATGATGATGATGGTGGCGATGACAGTGATGGTGATGATGGTGGTGATAATTTTGGTGGCGATGACGGTGATGATGATGACGGTGATGATGGTGGTGATGATGGTGGCGATGGCGGTGATGATGATGATGGTGGTGATGACAGTGATGATGATGACGATGACGATGGTGGTGATGATGATGGTGGTGATGACAGTGATGATGATGACAGTGATGATGACGGTGATGATGATGATGATGATGGTGGCGATGATGATGGTGGTGATGACAGTGATGATGATGACAGTGATGATGATGACGGTGATGATGATGATGATGGTAGCGATGACAGTAATGATAATAACGTGCTCTATGTCTGATTATAGCTCTGCTGTGCTGCTTATCTCAAGTGAAGATTTGAGATACTTCCTGCTTGAGGATGCAGTTACTGTAGAACACTGGATGTCTGTGACAAGATGTTGGCTTCTTATTTACCAGCTAGTTTTTTAATAAGGCATCTGAATCGAACTGCTGCACTGTTTAAAATAAGCTACAACAGCTGTTGTGTTAAATGTATCAGCGGTCTGGTAGTTTTATTACTTATGGTGTTAATTCTTGTTTGTTCGTAAAGTCTAATGCATTGGAACGTCCTGCATTTGAGAGATATGCAGGGTAACGCTAAATCATCCAGAAACCGAGTGGAACTCGGTCACTCGAGTATGTTTTGTCCCATTTTAACAACTTCCAAAACATGCATATTGTTATGAACAAACAAGGGCACAAAACCTATTAAGGGCCCTTGATTTGCATCTAAAGCCAATGAGGGGCTTTGATTTTGGACAAATCCAATTACAGGCTTTAATCTGGGCCCAAAGTCAATGATGCCAGTAATTTGGTACGAGCCGGATGATGGGATTTGGACGCTGCTGCTGTTTAAGGATGAAACCCAGGGACAGTTTGATTTGGGATGAAACCCGATGACGGAGGTTGGTTTGAGCCGAGCTGCCTGTGCGGGGGCTAGGGGCCTCTGGAGGGAAAATAGCAGGGCTGGCAGGGCGGGGGGAAGTGGCCCAGCTGACCTTTACTGCTGGATTGCAGCTTCCTGTGGTAGAGGGGTACTGTGGGCTGGCTGGTCTGACAGTAATAACACAGAAGAGTCATTTACTCAATCAGAGGGGCGGAGCTAATCACTACCAGCTGGGAGAGAAACACAGAGACACACTGCAGGTGCAGACACACACACATTTGTCTTACTGGATTTGTGAGGTCAACCATAGGTTTTACTGATCTTTGTATTATTGCAGCTGAATAACAGAACACCTAAACCTAGCCTTAACCTCAGTGTCCAAACGGCTGTTATTCCGCTCTATTGGATCTTCCAGAAATGTGATTTGTGGTGAAAGCACGGTCATGTCCTCACTATACTTACAAGGCCATATGGTCTTCAGTAATACACCAGTACACCATACACGAGTCAGAGGCCCTTCAGTTATTTACTTTCCCATTTAGATGGTCATTAGGTTTTTCACTTAGGAGATATTTCTGCAGATCAGATAGAAGACGATCTTGCTTCAGGAGGGAGAAAAATTAAAGGAAAGAAAAAAAAAACTGAGGATTCCAAGAGATTAAAAAATAGAAGAGATTACAAGATACAGAGAAAGTGAGACTAGGCCACATACAGGCTGGCTCAACAACACCAAAAAACAAATCAGCTGGTCGAGTTTCAGGAGCGATCCAAATCTAAATCTGACTTCAGTGTCAATGCTTAAAACTTAACTGGAGGGGGCCCTGAGCTCCAGCTTTAACTGCAGGGGGGCCCTGAACTCCAGCATTAACTGCAGAAGGGCCCTGAGCTCCAGCATTAACTGCAGAGGGGCCCTGAGCTCCAGCTCTAACTAAAGAGGGGCCCTGATCTCCAGCATTACCTGGAGGGGGGCCCTGAGCTCCAGCAATAAGTGCAGAGGGGCCCCGAGCTCCATCTTTAATAACAGCAGAGGGGCCTCCATGCTCCAACTTCTCCAGCAGCAGAGGGGCCCCCTGCTCCAACTTTAGCAGAGGGGCCCCATACTCCAACTTTAACAGCAGCAGAGGGGCCCTGTGCTCCAACTTTATTCCTCACACGCACGATGTGCACAGAATTATAAAAGTTCTATTTTTCTTGCTTCCCCACAAACCGCAATATAAAAACCAGATGCGAATGCCGTGTTCTTTTCAAGTTATTTTTGGACGCATTTCATAGACATATTAAAATATATATTTATATATATAAAAAAGGGGCCGAGCCACCCACCGTAGCCTTTGGACGGGCTATAAAGCTCTCTCCCTGCAATTTGAGCACAACATGTCATTTGCAAGGACCCATGCAGTGGAGAGTGCAGCAGGGCTGGCACAAGGAATAATAATGCTAAATGATAATATACACACATACCATACGCACACACACACATACGCGCACACACACACACACACACACACACACACAACACAGATTCACATGCATTAAATATAAACACACATTCACACACATGCATCCATTCATCTACGGGTTTACTCTCCAGAGAAGAATGGAAGCTGTAAAAAGGTTCTGCACACTGCTCCATCTATCACCCCAAGTCAGCAAGCGCTGATGCTTCATGTCTCCCTAGCTGGTTGCCAAGGTTACTGAGAAGGTTTTTGGATGGCCGTCAGAAATATTCCCTGACGTCTCCAATCGTCCACTGGATCTGAGGAGGGCAGAGACTCTGACGGCGGGTTGGGAGAGCGAGTGTGGAGGAGAGCAAGGCGTGCTGGGTGGGCGCTCGGAGGCTGTTTGCTTTGGAGGAGGCTCCAAGGCCGAGAGTAGAAGTCCTGGGTCTGAGCTGAAGCCTGCAGGTCCACCCCCACCCCCGCACCCCCTAACTCTCGTTTCAGTCCACCTCTACCGCACTCTGCCACATTCATAACAAACGCCAACCCTCTTTCTCTCATTCTGCTTTCCGAGAGGCCTTGACCCCCTTGGATCTGACCCCCACCCCCGTCTATTCCAGCCAAGGCCCCATTCAGAGTGACTCTACTCAAAGGCTCTTCACCGCCAGCGGTGCTGGTTCTGAAACCACAGCTGTAATTGTGGATAACAAACAGACTCCCCACTGATATAAACATAACATAAAGGACCAGGACTGGAGCTCTGAGGAACTACCAAACCGTTTCCGCCGCATTTTCAGCAACGTAACTGCACAATGTAGCAGTGCTGTCATATAAAAGTAGGAGGGAGCTGATCCGGGAATGGCGATATCCGATATTTTATACCATATTTTCATACAATATATGTCAATACTTATACATGAACACTGAAGGTTTGATATTTTAACTGTCAGTTTTTAATCTTGTGAAAATTCCAGCTGGTCACTAATCTGTGTGATGATTTCAAGGTGATTGGAATGACAGAAATAATCAAAACTGGCAGAGATTAACCAATTTTTAGCTTTTTTCCTGCTTAATTCATTGAGTCATTTAAAATCATATCTACACTACAAGCACAGCCATCCAAAACCACCATGGAGCCTATACTTGTCTTCATGCTGCTGTAATATTACGAAAATCTGTAAAAGTAAGCTTTCTTGGGAACTATATTACCACAACGCCCTGCATGTACCCTCCACCAGAAATGCAAAAAAAGGCCAAAACTATGAAATATGGCAGAAGAAGAGAAACATCAAACTGTAACTAGATGCTGTTAGCTTCCACACAAGGCTGGACCGTGGGGTAGTTGGGGCCGGAGTTAGTGCCAGCCATAAGCAGACAGTGTATGGCCAGTAGTGAGTCTAGAGCTGCTATGCTGTTGTAGTATACTCACATAGTTATTTAATTAATGCCTGGCCTTTCAGACTGGTTTCAGTAAATGGCAAACATACCAAAAATACACGATTTTTTTGCTCTCTGCAACATTTTATTAAATTCAAATCATAACAAAATACATCGTCTTGTATTTCTAAAAATGCTGGGACAAACAATGCTTGGGTGAAAAGTTCAGAATCTGTAGTTTCATAATTCAGCTTTAACTGAGACATACTTTTGACTTTAAGAATACATTTTAGGTTTATTTGATGCATATTGTCACTCAAATATCCTGAACAGTTAAAAGGAAACTCCACACATTTTCAGTGCGGTTTAGGGTGAGATGTTCTAGAGAAACTTATAGAGTCAGAATGGTTTACAGCGGCGGTGATAGGAATCAGGCGTCAACTTCTAAATGCTCCCTCACTTTTTTATTTCTAGTTTTATTTCACAATCAAATAGTTACGAATAAGTCACCTGATGTCTGAAAGACTGTTCTATGATGGATTTGTGGTAAGGGTTTGGTCTTAAAATCTATTTTATTCTATTTAGTTTGGTATTTCTTGCTGTAAGGGTACATGCTTCTCCTCAGATCTGCCACTATCTTACCTTTATCAGTATCACATATAAAACTCAGAAGACACGTGTGGGTTCACTGATGGCTTTGATAGTAAATAAAATAGATTTATTTGGGTGGCAGACATGGCAAGCCAGAGTTCCTATCCCCACCACAGTAAATAAATCAGAGTCTCATGGACTGAAAAATTTAAAAATTCTGAAACACTGGTTGAATTCCCCTTCATTTATTACTTACTGATTACAAGTCTGGACTGTTTAAACTTTCATCAGGAACTGTTCACATGTTGTAAAGGGCAGCTTGGTTTTGAATAGGGATGGAGAATAGCACTGACTCACATCACTACCAGCAGATATTGCTTAAGGGAAAATATCACTGGACTGATGTTTAGATTTGAGCAATATCACAAACCGATACTTGATGATGTGCCTGGCACGCACAAACAAATCTGTAAGTATTTTACGAACAAGACGTTTGGTGTAACTGGAACCGGTTGCCAGGTTTTGGTTGAAAACCCCCTGGTGTAAAAGCAGAGTTTATGTACTGCATAGCGATGGCCTGAGGCCATTCGGGGGCGCTGTTGGAGGGAGGTGTGATGCACTTCTACCAGATGAAGTTCAGCAATGTGGAAATTTCCAGCTGCAACGTTCTCGAAACCACTGGCACTTATCACGATCACAGAACAACCGGCAAAGCCTCAGGAGGCCACTGATACAGGCGTGTCAGCGCCAACTGACAAAAAAACATTTTCAATTTCACACTAAAATGCAGAGCTGGAGGCCTTCCGTTCAAACCGCAGCTAATGATTCAAATGACGCGATTCGATACTTTTCTTTTCCATTTGGTTCACACAGTAAAGAGGAGAACTACCGTAAGTAAGAGGAACTGTATCAGTTTCTCTAGACTCTTTGCAGTGGTGGTGGTAGGAACCAGGGGTCACCATGTCTAGAACACAAATATAGTTATTTTATTATTAAGAAACAGTGATATATGAATATATGATTATTAGCATGGAAGGACACTCATAGGATCATTTTCCACATAATATTTGCACTTAGCATCTCTGCACTCTCTCAGCTTCTGGTTAATCTAAGTGTCTTCCTGGCCATGGAGAGCTGGCTTTAAATACGGATTTGAGAGTTCTCCTTTCCGAACTGTTGTTAGAAGCTTATACTGGAACTCTCCTGAAAGGTTTCTGAAATCCCAATAAGGAGGACAAAATGAACTTCCTTTATTCCCAAAGCAGCACTTTCAGCAATTGTTCTGTCAGATTTCTGCAAAAGAAATGTCAAGATTGAACTAACTTTCCATTTAATATGGTTATATATTACAAACCAACAAAGAAACCATCCCCGACAACAAATAAACAAACAGCCTGGTGCTGTCAGCCAGTGTCGCCGTTCCGGCATGTGGTGTTGATGGAGTGTGCAGACACATGTGTGAAGATGAGGAGGAGGAGCGGAGCAGTAAAAAACACTGCTGGGACGTCCCGGCCGCTAACCGCCTGCACCTCGATGCTCTGTCTCTCTTTGCCAGCACACTCATCAACGGGACGGCCGAGGGGTAGACCGCAGCCACCGACGCAGAACAACGTGCCACACATATGGAGCAGCGCTGCACTAATCACACAAACACTGAGGCTGACTCGATACCCAAGTGAGGCAAACTACCTTCCACACACACCCACAGACAGAAGTGGTGTTAATGGAACCAAAACAAAGTCATTCAGGGTGGTGTGTCGTCAAATGTTCTGTTTCAGAGGAACCTACCATCCCATCCTTGTTCTCTGTGATGGCAGCAGGGACCAGCTTTAAAAGCTCCCTCAGAGAAAGTAAGCATTGTGACCCCTTCTTCCTCACACCACCACCATGAAGAAAATAGAGTCTGCAGGTTTCTCTAGTCCCCCCATTCAGTAAGCTGTTCAGTGGTTTCTCAGCCAGCTGTCTAAGACTGCATCACTTATTATATGCGCAAGAGAGCTAACACAAGAACTGGAGTTGATTCCAGATGTGCGTAAAGGTGCCACAGAATGCCTTTACGTAGCATTTTAAATTGTTCTCTGATGTCTACACAGAAGGTATGTGACTTTGTGAGTGGGGCCTAAAATGCCCAGATGCGGTTTTACATGCCCATATACACCCTAAGACCCGAGAACGAAGCAAGCTGCCTATCTGAGCTCATGAATACTTTGATGAGCTCTGCTCTAATGTGTTGCTTTACAGTGAGACATTATATTCAATATTTGTAATACAGCGTTGCACTAAATGTAGTTAAGCAGAACTCATTTTGCTTCCTAGTGATGTATACACTACTGACAATATACAGGATGTCCAAAAAAGCATACTGTAATTATACTGTGACATATTTATCCCAATAACGGTATACTGTATATTGTTATATTGTCCAGCCCACAGGCTGCTGTTGGGTTGTGATGCTAATGAAGGTGGAGCTGCTCCTCTTTCAGTCATCTTCAGGGTCGAACACTGAGCGAAGCTTGTCTAAGATTAGAGTAACCTAACAACTTCCAATTAAAGTTGTCCAGAATCTTGTTAAAGATGTGGGATCTAAAGTTGGCTTCCTATTTGACAGCTTGTTTCATGCATCGTGTGAATTTGACATTCCACCTTAAAAGGCAATTGTATAATCTGTAGCATTTAAGACAGAACAAACATTTGATTAAGAAGCTGGTGAATATTCATGAGTTTAGGCTGTTACATAACAGCTCATGATTTTTTGTATGGGCCTGTTTTACCATCCTCTCCTTATTTATTTATGATAATAGAAATACCGTTTCTACCGTTCTATGATGCACGCTGTCATCTTCTCACATTTGGCACTAATCATTTCATTTCTATTCACTGTGGTATAGAGGAGAGTCAAAACCTTAGAAGACAGTCCAGTTTGGGTCAGACCAAGGCGCTCTCTGATTTACAGCAAACAGATAGAGGCCAGGCAGCAGGAGAGAGGAACCTCCTTGGCTGTTTTTCTACTCTAAGGCTAAAGAAAAGCCCTAAAACGCTGCCACTTCAAGTCTACCAGTTTGTATCATAGTGAGAACAGTAATTGTAGTTTTGGAGTTTCTGCAACATGTAGCCTGGGGCCTACAGCACAACCACAACTCCAAGGCTGTTTAGTGGTTTCTCCAAAAAACCACAGACTTTTGATGAATCTGTCGAAGGGTGGGAGGGTCACGTAGCTGAAACATGACAGTTATCTCTTCCTCTCTCTCTCTCTCTCTCTCTCTCTCTCTCTCTCTTTCGCGCTCTGCGGTGTGCTGTGGGCTCTGGCATGCTCCTCACGTTTGTGCAGGATGCGGGGCGGGGTGGTTATCGGGCCAGACAGAGGAACGCTCCAGGATTCTGCTCTCTCTCTGATTACACCGGAGCACAGTTTCTGCCCTGCTCTGTATCTGATTTAGTGGAATTCATCTGATTTAGCAGAATTAGGCAGCTACTTATCCGCCATCTACAGTGCTGCTGCCGCTCAGTGCCAGCGAGGCTGCAGTAAAGCGCCACCGGGCCGTTGAGAACAGTAACCCGGCCTCTGTGAAGGGAAAAAAAGTCTGTTCTACATTTGCCAAGCGCCATGAGGCTCTTTATGAAGTCTAGCGTTTGTGGTCGGCACTGACGGACCCGGCTGAAACGTGACATGACTGCACACAATGCAAGAACAACATTGTGTAAACACAGGGTGGATATTTAAAATATCACATTTAGTATTTTATATTGTAAATATTTTAACAGCAATGTTACCAGATTAAATCTTTACTGACTCTTTACTGTGTAACTGTAATAACTGTAACTTGCTCATGCTAGAAACAAAGCAGAGACAATAACAGCATTATATAATCATATCTGTGACTTATTCTGTATTATAATATATGTACTGTAAATTACACTGAAGCACAGGGAGCATACTTAATATATAATACATAATACACACATATGTTACATATATCATCACTCTATCAGATTTGTGTGGCTTTTAAATGGGACTTGAATTGAATGGGAAGGAGATCATAAAAAGATAGATTCAAATGGAATCAACAGATCAAGTGAGATGAAAAAAGAGAGAAAGACAGAGAAGGGCAAGAGAGACAGAAGAGGGGTAAAAGAAAGCAAAAAGAAAGAAAAAGACAAGAAGAAAGAGTGGAGAACGTAGGAAAGATAAAAATGTGAGAATAATGTGAGAAGAGAGAGAAAGAAAAAAGAAGAACACAGACAAAAAAGTAAGAAGTTAGAGAGTGAAAGAAGAGAAGGAGAAACAGAGAGCAAGAAGATGATGAGAGTCAACGAAAGCGTGAGAGAGACACAAAAGAAGAAAAAGAGAAAATCCAAAAAAAGTGAGAGATAGAAAATAAGGAAGAGAGATAGAGGGAAAGAGAAGGAGAGAAAAAAGGGAAGGAAAGAGTGTTAAGGAGAGAAAGACTGGGTATGAAGACGAGAAGAGTGAATGCAGGGTGAATATGACTCCTGCAGTCAGGGTTAAAGGATAGAGGGATAGAGAGAGGGAGGAAGAGAGGAAAGTGTGACGTTTACTCCTGTCCTTAAACGCCCTTTCTCCAATAACACTCCACCCCTCCCCTCGGCCACGCTCCGCTGCCAAATCTGCTCTCACTTTCCCAGATTCTCTCTCCCTCTCTCTCTCTCCCTCTCTCTTTCATTTCTTTCTCTCTATCACTCTCGTTCTTATTGATTCCACTTCAATCCCTCCCTCTCTTTTTATGATATACTCTGTGCTACAATGCAGCAATGTGGCAAACATTAACATTAACCTCAAGCCATCTGGACGGCTCATTATAAAAGAGCAATATCTGCCTCCCTCCCTTCTTCACCCACTCTCTCTCTCTTTCCCTCGCAGTCGTCTTTTTTTTTTTTTATTCCTCACAGTCACATTAACCTTCTATGGCAGTTTCCTGACTTTGTTCCAACGGAACACCACAACTGATGAAAACAAATTCAACGTTAAGCGTAAGCCGAGCTGGGATTTCACTGATGTTCCTTCTTTTCTCTTTTCTTCTTCTTTTAACATGAGCTCCGTCAAATCCACAACACACCCTGATTGTCATTTTTACAAAATAATAATAATAATAATAGTTTATCATTATTATTGTTGTTGTTTTGTGTTTGTTATGTGTGTAGTAAATGTGTTCTTTGCCATAAAAAACAAATGCATATGTAACATATGTATATATCTGTGTGGTTCTTCATATTGATAGTTTGCTGAGATAAAGGTTGTAACAGTAGAATTAAAATTAAAATTAATGTGTTAAATTAAATTCCTTTTATAACCTTATACAACAAAACCTCCATTAATCTGGAGAACCCTTTCACCATGCAAAGAACCCCTTAAGCCTGCAAATAGTTCACTCCAACTAACTCAGTAAAGGTTCTACTTCTGTGGAAGATCTGGGTCATATTTTATGTGACTCCTGCAGCTCAGAGTGATGTTGGAGCCGGACAGCTTGCGGTCCTGCAGGCCGCTTCAGGGAGCCAGCGCAGCAGTCGGCGCTATTAATAGTTTGGAAAACCCTGATCAATATAAGGGAGGCAGACAGTTGGACAGAGCCAAGAAACCAAACCCCACTACCACCCCCCTAGCACACCAGCGTCTGTGACCACTTCACCTGCACACATACACAAGACTGTAAACAATTATTTTGTGATTTATAAGGCACAAAGCTGTAAAAGCCAAATTCCAAACAAGTTGGGATGAAAACAGGCAAAATGCAGATAAAAATAGGAGAAATGCAGATAAAAACAGACAAATGCAGATAAAAATAGGCGAAATGCAGATAAAAACAGACAAATGCAGTTAAAAATAGGCGAAATGCAGATAAAAATAGGCAAAATGCTGATAAAAATAGGCAAAATGCAGATAAAAATAGGCAAAATGCAGATAAAAACAGACAAATGCAGATAAAAATAGGCGAAATGCAGATAAAAATAGGCAAAATGCAGATAAAAATAGGCAAAATGCGGATAAAAACAGGCAAAATGCTGATAAAAATAGGCAAAATGCGGATAAAAACAGGCAAAATGCTGATAAAAATAGGCAAAATGCGGATAAAAATAGGCAAAATGCAGATAAAAATAGGCAAAATGCAGATAAAAATAGGCAAAATACGGATAAAAATAGGTAAAATGCGGATAAAAATAGGCAAAATGCAGATAAAAATAGGCAAAATACGGATAAAAATAGGCAAAATGCAGATAAAAATAGGCAAAATGCAGATAAAAATAGGCAAAATACGGATAAAAATAGGCAAAATGCAGATAAAAATAGGCAAAATACGGATAAAAATAGGCAAAATGCAGATAAAAATAGGCAAAATGCTGATAAAAACAGGCAAAATATGGAAAAAAATAGGCAAAATACGGATAAAAATAGGTAAAATGCAAAAGCAGTGCAATGGCTTTGATCTGCATATGAACAAAAGCAGACAGACTGTATTTGACAGGATAACTAATGCTGCATTTATCTTTAGTTTCATTATTATTTTGTAAATACAAGCCTGTTTTGAAACGGATGACTGCGACACAAAAGCCAGACAGTGACAATTTAAGGACGTTTTGCACACTAGAGCTTTATTCCCTGAACCAGGACTACTTGTTCTGGGAATTTGGTACATTTGGTCAGGTGTGAAAGTTGCTTTTGATCCACAGGCCAGACGGAATTCTTGTGTATGTAAGCAAAGCAATGATAATGAGCCCTTCACTGAAGTGAGCCCCAGTCAATCTAAGTATTTAGAATGAGTGTAGAAACGTAGTGGAGGAACACAGTGAGCTGCTCTAAAGTAATGATAATAATTCAAACAGGTGATATGATCATTCCTGCTTGGAGATACAAGAAGCATCTGGGAAAGGCTGAGTGTTTTATGAGGCTCACCACATCAGTAAAACCCTGACAGGGTGAAGTACTGTTACTCGGCCAGCGAAGGCCAGTTTTGGCATTTCAGTCTCTACATATCTACATCACCCAAAAATTCAGAAACTGCCAAAAATCTCTGTGTGAAGCAAAAGACTGAAATACATAAATCAATGCCTGTGACCTTTAACCCCTCAGATGACACTACGTTAAAACCTGCACAGTAATACTTAACAAACCGTTAGCAATAAATCTGCCACTACATCCACAAATGCAGGTTAAACTTTATTATTTCATATGTGTGTATATATATACATTCCTGGAATTGCCATATACACTGCTCAAAAACACTTTCTAATCAGAGTATAGCATCAAATCAGTTTAACTTCTGAGATATTGATCGGGTCAGTTAAGTAGCAGGGGGTGGGGGGTGGCTATTGATCAGTTTCAGCTGCTTTGGTGTTAAGGAAATTAAAACAGGTGCACTAGAGGGGAAACAATGAGATGACCCCCAGAACATGAATGTCATTGACATTTTGCCCACCCCCCTCATCTTTTCTGACTGATTTTTTATTCAGTTGGCTTGGTTTAGCGTCACTTCTAGGACCATGGTGCGGCACCTGAACCCTAGTGAGGTTGCACACGTAGTCCAACTCCTGCAGGATGGCATATCAGTACATGCCACTGCCTAAAGGTGTTTCCCAGCACAGTCTCAAAAGCATGGTGGAGATTCCAGGAGACAGGCAGTTACTCTAGGAGAGCTGGACAAGGCCGTAGAAGGTCTTTAACCCCTCAGCAGGACCGGTATCTGCTCCTTTGTGCAGGGAGGAACAGGATGAGCACTGCCAGAGCCCTACAAAACAAACTCCAGCAGGCCACCGCTGTGAATGTGTCTGACCAAACAATCAGAAACAGGCTTCATGAGGGTGAGTGCCCAGCAGTGTAGAGCTTGATTGCCATTTGCTGTAGAACACCAGAATTGGCAGATTCACCACTGGTGCCCTGTGCTTTTCACAGATAAGAGCAGGACCTGAGCACATGTGACAGATGTGACAGGGTCTGGGTTATTCCGCCTGCAACATCTTTCAGCATGACTGCTTTGGTGGTGGGTCAGTGATGGTCTGGGGAGGCATATCCCTGGAAGGACACACAGACCTCTACAGGCTAGACAACGGCACCCTGACTGCTATTAGGTATCAGGATGAAATCCCTGGACCCGTTGTCAGACCCTACGCTGGTGCAGTGGGTTCCTCCTGGTGCGCGACAGTGCCTGCCCGCATGTGGCGAGACTTTGCAGGAAGTTTATGGAGGATGAAGGAATTGATACCATTGACCGGCCCCCCGCTCGCCTGACCTAAATCCAATAGAACACCTCTGGGACATTATGTTTTTGGTCCATCTGACGCCGCCAAGTTGCTCTTCAGACTGTCCAGGAGCCAAGTGATGCCCTGGTCCAGATCTGGGAGGAGACATTATCTGGTATGTGGAGGCCATACAAACTACTGAGTACCATTTTCAGTTGCTGTAATGTAATTTGGGTTAAATGGACGAGCCTGCTGCATCATTGTTTCGCCTTGATTTTCAGGGTGTCTTGAATTCAACGCTCTGTAGGGTGATCATTTTCATTTCCATCAAACGATGTGGCATCCTTTCGTTCCTAACACATCACCCAGTCCATACGAGGAAAGATATTCTGCATGATTTTGTTCCTACTGAGATCTGATGTGTTTTCAAAGTGTCATTTTTTGAGCAGTCTATATATATATATATATATATATTAATGTACTGTTCTATTTGTGGGTTTAGATAAACCTAACACTGCTGATGATGCTACAAAGGTGTGATGGGAAAGAGAAGTGAGATCCAGAGGTCAAGTTATATTTTTAAACAGCTTGCTTAAAACTATAAAATCAAATTCTTCATGCTTTCAAATAAATAAATAAATAAAATTCCAGAGTGCAGTGAAAAATTCCAGGCTGCTACAATGAAAACACCTACTTTTGTATAGTATGGTGCTGCATGGGTTTGGAACTCCTGTCTAGGAATCTGAAGTTTTCTCAGTAAGGAGTATTGGAAATCTAGTCCTTAAATTCAGAAAAGCAGTCAATCCTGAAAGTCAAAGACCGTACAGGACTGTGTTTAAGTCTTTCACTGTTGTTGTGCTTCTGCTGCTGCTCAAACTGTTAAAACTTTTTTTTATAAAATTATTTGTCTTTTACAGATGCAAACAAAAGGCCACTTTCAAGCATTTCTGATGCTTCCTTAATACAGACAAACTTTTTTGCCTCAAGAAAATTTGCCACAGAGAATTTTAGGCGGGAGAAGAAATTGGTCACACACTGTAATCAGTTCTAATATTATTAAAACTATGCAGTGGAAGCTTCACCTTCAGAATGAGCATCATGAATCGATACCTTTTTACAGCCCTACAGACAGCTCTCCTCAGGACAGCTTTTACCGGAGTGTAGCTTAATACCACACACACACAGACTCTGAGGGTAGCTTATTATGTGGTGAGTCGTGTGTGTAAGTGTGTGTGGGTATGGAGCACCTGGCAGAGGAGAAAAGTTCACATTGTGCCAAACACTCACACACTACATTGCAATAAATGTCAAAACAGCTTCAGTCCAAACAATACATGAACCCATGCGTAATACAAATGATGATGTAGCTCATTTCCAGAGCAAATACCTTAACGACATTTAAACACTCAGCCTATAGCCGGATCAGGTACTGCTTACTGTCAAACTGAAACCAGTTCTAATAATCCAAAGTGTAATGAACTGTAATGACATCAGCCCCGCTGCTGAAATGGGACAATGAACCTTAAATATCATTGACCTGCCGGTTATAAATTAGGTATGAACGGTTTAGGGAAAATATCTCACTGTGATTTCTCTGATAAGTATTTTGAGTTCAATTTAAACTGCACTCGTTTTCTGTGCACTGGAGGTTAGGTCTGTTAGTCCCACTGTTTGAGGTTTGAGACTTGAACACTGAACATGACGTCAGAGCATATTTCATGTGTTTTTTCAGTGGCTTCTGATTGGTCTAGCTCATCCACAGGCAGCTTAATAGCTCTGATATTGGGTTAACGCTCCCCAAGTTCCCAGGATCATTGACAACACAGGCTATAATTAAACTACAATGTCAATATTAGTGCGATTCATCTTTCAGCACATTTCAGAAACCTAAACCTTGACAAAAGTCATGGGATAGTAGTATGTAAATGTATTAATTGGGAACCAACACCTATAAGTTGTGAGATGTTATCTTGTGAGTGAGGTGGAACCCTGTCCAGCATGCTCATGGCGAGCTGTCGTGCGTTATTAGAGTTCGAACAAGGCATGATAGTAGGATAGATGGATGGGACAACAAGCACTTAACTGGTGGTGTATATACAGGCAGAAATCACATCCACATTCAATGTAGGAAGCCTTGTGTGCATATTTTGCAGGCCAGTACGCATTCTTTAAGAAGCTCCCCAGATTGCCTCTATTAACACCACAACACTGGACAAAGCATTTCACCTGGGCTTGTGGGGTTGCTAACTGGACCCTAGAGTTCTGGCAACATGTGGCGTGGTCTGATTAATTACTGTACCAAATGTTTTGGGTTGACGGTAAGGTTTGTTGTGCTACAGACCCCTTGATGCCACGGACCCCAGCTGTGAACAAGGCACAATGCAGGCTGGTGGTGGTTTTATACTGGTGTCCCTGGACACGTCTCTGACCATACATTTCATTGCTTCGTGACCATTTGCAAACCTTCATGCACATCATGCACCCTTACCATCAGGGGTTATTCCAGCAGGACAGTTTAGCATGCCTTCAGGCCAAAGTTGTTCAATACCGGTTTGTGGAGTATTCTGGAGAATTCAGACGACTGGTGCGGCCTGCGTGTTCGCGTGACATGAGCCCAATCGAGGAGTTCCACTACCACCCCTCATTCAAACTCTGATAATTCATGTTGCCTTACTATGAGCATGCTGGCCAGAGTTCAACCTCACTCACAAGACCTCTCAAGCATTACCAAGCCATCTCCTGAGGTAACATCACTGTATAATTTAAATACTGAAGCCTAAAATATAAATATATCGCCATATGGGGTGGATTTTGTCTGTGAGCGGTGTATGATGCCTGTAAGATAAACTATCCTGAAGTTCTAAAGATGAAATTTAGTTCACGAAATGAAATGAAAAAGAATATTAATAAAATACAGCTATTTTAATGCAGTAATCCAACATATACTGTAGTACTGGAAACCAAACAGCAGCAACAGAACCAACGTAATAACCAAATTCAGGCTTTAAAGTGACTGTCTCCACAGCTTTTAGCTTTTCCACATACATTTAGTAATACATGGTTAACACTAGGTGTTAGTCAACACGGTGTCGTTAGCCAGTCTATTAGATATTACTGAACAACTCCACACATCTACACAGCTGCAGGGAAGTGTGATGATTTACTCGTTAAGACAGCTCCATGTTAACTGCCTTCCAATACTACCACTGCTCCAGTGCAAAACTAAACAAGGAAACTTCAGACAGCAAATTTGTCTTGGCTGGCTGTACAAATTTGAGGTACAGTTCAAAGCTCTGCCTAGAACTATCGCTGTAATTGGCTGGCATGGTAAAGCGCAGCTATTTAAAAAGCCTGCTGCATGTAGAAACGCTGAGAGACAGAAAAAGAAAGCACAACCTGGCAGAACCTGATGCTGTTCCTGTTACATCTTTACTACATTCAAAACAGGAAAGCATCGCACGGGACGCGCTAAAGCGTTTAGGTAAAAAAAAAAATAGATAGGAATCATATTTGGCCTGCGGAGGTCATTACTGACAGATACACATCAGGCGCTTCCCTTTTTCAACACAATGCTGAAGGTTGTGCCAACAGTTTAAGAGTGGGACAATAATGAGCTACACATCTGGGTGCTGCGTTTAATCAGTCTGGAGCGTGTTACTGTCAGCAAACGCACCACCAAACCCTCACGACCAGCCCCTCCAACCCCCTTATTATGGCCTGGCGTCCCCTCATGCTACGATTTCCTCTAGCTCTCTCAACACTCGCTGTCAACAGCGATCAGAGAGCGTGCCTTATAAAGGGATTTTATTAGGGATGTCCGGGTATAGCTGGTTTTGCCCCTGTTCCCAATCTGAGGTCTTGAAAGGGAACACTTCTTCAGTTCTTGTGTTCTTACATTTGTGTATCTGGAGAATCTAGCAACTCACAGACTGTGAAGTAAGACGACACAGCCTGTTTGATTGTGGGCTCAGAAAACATATGGTGCAACAAGTCTTTCAGATTTGGCTTACCTTCCTATGTCTCATTAAAATAGTACCTACCCTTATCTTTCCATCTTAGCTTCAGAGCTACCTCAATGAGGGTGGGACACTTTTTCTGGCAAGCACCAGAGCTGCTAGCATTGTCTGGAAGCTAAGAGCTAAGCTTAGGAACGGCTGCACCTGAGTGAATAAGGTCTATTTATGTTGCCAGTGTCCAGCTGCAGTCAACACAAACCACTGTGTCAGACACAAAGCATCATATTCACCAGCTCCTGAAGTCTGAGGGATGAGGCTGAAGTCGGCTTCTTGTTTAAAATGGTCTTGTTCTTGCAGCTAAGACCAGTTAACACTCTGAGGCACCTGAATTTCCCCATTCTAACTACTGGTGCCTCAGACTATTAACTGCAGCACCATTTAAGGTGGAACGAGAAAATTCAAGCAAGCATAAGAAGCAGACTTCAGCCTCATCTCTCAGACTTTCTACCAACCTGCTTTAGTACAGCTCAGCACAGGCCCCGAAAGTTAATTGGAGCGTGATGGGAACCAGAGATCGCAAATATAGCCATTTTATTTACAACCCAAAACCACCAGTGAAGCTACATGTGTCTTCTGAGTTTTATATGGAATGCTGATGATGGTTAAACTGTGGGAAATCTGAAAAAAGAATAAGATCAAAACCTCATCTTCAAACTATCATTACACCATGTCTCAGACACCAGGCAGCAGATTCATGACTATTTTGTGTACTGATATTTTGTAAGAGGCTTTTAGAGGCCTTCAGATGTCCTATCACCACCGCGGCAAACTCTGACTCGCTACGTTTCTCTAGAACAGAGCTTCAAACCACAAAGCACGAAACTCTGAATCACATCTTAATGATTTCCTCAGTCAGAAAATTTAAATAACAGACGGAATTTACCTTCGATCACCTCTGAAACTGATTTATATCAAATCAGGACATTACAACTCCGGCTGTAGACATGAATGTGAAAAATATTCTAAATGTGTAAATATATGATAATAATAATAAGAAGAAGAAGAATACTACTACTACTAATAATAATAATAATAATGACAATAAAATATTATTATTATTATTATTATTATTAATAATAATAATAATAATAATAATAATAATAATAATAATAATAATAATAATAATAATAATTATTATTATTATTATTATTATTATTATTTTATTGTTATTATCATTAATATAATTATTAAATCAGATCTTCATGATGCACTGAATGGGGGAGCAGATTTACACCTGCGCTAAATCCTCGCTGCTGTCTGCAGTTTGGGGATAATTTACAGAGCAGAAATCTTGGGAAGAGAGGGGAAGGAAAGGGTGGCGGAGGGGGTCATGGGTGAGTGCAGCTGTGTAACTCAAACCCATCAAACAGCTGGTGCCAGCACTTTCACTCACAGCCTAAACCAACCCCCCCCCCCCCCATATAAATACTCTTATAAAATATTCTGAGATTTTGAGCGGGTGGTCTCAAACAGGGGGGCATGCGTTTCCCAGTTCTCACTTAGTTTAGTAATGTATGGACGGGAGAGGAGACGAAAAGAGAAAAGAAGGAAAAAGAGAAAAGTAAAAAGGGAGTAATACAGGAGACAGAGAGAGAGAGAGAGAAGGTGAAAGAGAGTAACCGGTGAAGTGAAGTGTGGTCAGTTCAGGGTCAGGGTGTTTGTTCTGCGGGTCTGCTCAGTAGAATCTGGACAGTACAATAGAAGTTGTGGAGCAATAGGGAGAGAAAGGCGCTCCCCTCTAATCACTGAGCAGACCGCTCCACTGCTAACGTTAGCCTCTCAGCAATTAGGGGAATAAAGTTTCGAGTCCTGCGTAACATCATGAAGGAAAAAAACGAGTATTTTATGCCTTTTGAAATTACAGCACAGTTTCCTGACTTCTTAAATATCATGGCGCTCTCCAACATCAACAGAAGCCAGGAGCTTTTTTCGATCCCACCCAGAAGCTGCTTAACACACAACGTGCAGCACACTTTGATCTGTTTTCACTTCACTAAAATGCAGCCTGTTGAGAAGTACATCATCGTTTTACCTCATCTCCCTCTCACAGACACCTCTCCGGTACATCAGAGGAAACTCCAGGCTCTACTTACTGTAAAGCACAGCACCTTCAAACCAGCCATTAACTACAGGCTCTTCGTGTTGCAGGAGATGCTTCTGAGGAGATTAGACAGAGGAAACTCCAAACTCCTGGAAGAACTGGTACACAGGCAAAACTGTCCCCATGAGGCTGTGAAGAGGATGTCGGCATTTTTCCTAGCCTTTCCAAGGAACTCAACTGTCGGTGGGCAAGGCTAAGGTTCATCTGTAAACGAGGCTCAGCTTGACCCCCTATTCATCAGCTTCTAAATCAAATGTTCAGTTCCACCTTAAATGCTGCAGTCTGTACAGGTGCCAAATGTAACTGTGGCACCTTTTAAGGTGGAACAGAAAATTCAAAACAAGTCACCAACCTTGAACAATATCGAGCAGCTGCGCTCAGGGTTTCAGCTGAAAGGTTTTAAATAAAAACAGCAATTTAAGACCACAATTTACAAACTGCAACGACTGCAGTGTTTTAAATAATAGCCAATACTATGATACTACACGATCATGAATAAAACGCTGTTCTAAATTTTAGGAGGTGGAATTGAATCTAATAAAACAGAGCTTGTGAAAAGCCCGTAGACCAATCTGAAGCATCAAAACCTCCATCTGTTGTGACATCAGAACCACAACTGTCTCACAGTCATCCACAATACATCCAAGGGTCTGGACCTTAATTTATAGAAAATAATCAGAGTTGCAATATTAGCACAGATAATTCAATATTTAGCCTCTTTAACACTGAGGACACTGAGGAGACGAGCAGTTCCACCTTAATCAGCATCACAAACCTAACAACAGTTGGTAAGCAGCAGCCATGCTGTGTGATTGTATCAGATCTAGCTTATTTACACAGAGGATCGCTTTTTACTCTCCTGCCTGTGTCTGTTTCTATGTGTTTGATCATGACGGTGTCTCACTGTAAACCAGCCAATCAGAGGAGAGCTCGTCAGATTATTCATGAGCTCACTTATAGAGGCAAAACAGCTCGTTCATTTCAGGACCAAATCTTAGTATGTAAATGGGCTAGCAAATCTGGGCTGGTCACAAACCTTCTCTGTAGAACATCAGAGAGCAGGTTAAAATGCTGAATAAATGCAGTCTGTGCTGCTTTATAATCTATTTTAGCTGCTTTTCTTTTTCTTTCTTTCCATGTGTCTGTTCATCTATGGCTGCTGGCACAATGAGCTTCAATCCAGTCAGACTTTAAGTCGGCCCTGGCCGCTCTACACGCACCTTCAGTACGCTTTAGAGCTCTATTATAGTTATTACAGCTGTCTTCTTATACTACACTCCTTAAAAAGAAGGTTCTCCGAGGGTTCTTTAGTAATGACCATGGTTACATATAGAAGCCTGGACAGTGAAGAAAGATATCATGGTGATTGGTTCTTCATATCGATGGAGAATGTGCAGTATATGGTCAAATAAGAGTTCTTCTGTTCTAACAAACTTGACAACCTTTCTGGTGCGATATTCTACTTAGAACCATCGTCCTTACTACAGAACCTTTACAGAACCATGATTTTTACAGAACCACTGTGTAAGGCCCTGTATGTCAATACAATATAATTTACATCAGGAAACGTGAAGAAATATGCATTTAATTTGTTAATATAGTTATATATGAATGTTATTCCCTGCCCATGCGTGTGCTATGAAGTCCCTGCGTATGCGTGCTAGCTGTACTGCTCTGTAGCGGCGCTGTGTCTTCCTGTCGTTAATATCCACATTAATTCAACATAAATTGTCTGATTTGCCCAAACATACATCTATTCAGCACTTAGTTGGCAGAATCGTCGCCGAAATATGCTTCTCTGCCACAGCGTATCGAGTTCGGCCTCTGTCTTGGATTTATGGTGGGGGTATTGCATTTTACTGCAGTTCACATGCCAGCAGATTTCAGATGGGACACCTGCGGTCTGTTCACAAACATTCAGCACAATGTGTCTGGAGTAATTTGCAGTCATACGGACTCACATTATCCGTGCGGAAAACAAAGGCTCTATTCACGGCCTCCGTGCGGAGCCTCTCCCTCAGGCCGTAAATATAGACGTGATTGAAGATGACAAAGGCGAAGAGCGAGCCGCTCTGCTCCTGTGGGCGAGCGGGAGGCCGGAGCGTACGGAGCGCAAATGAAGCAGACTGCGCACTTGTAATTATTCTTTGCTATCAGCTGCAGACTGTAGGCTGGATCTGAGGCTTAATGAATGAGCCGAGGGTCAGGGCGGTGAACAGAAAGAGAAAGAGAGAGAGGGGTAAACCTAAACAACCATATAATTACCCATTCTTTTCCTCTTTTCTCCAACTTTTGAATTGAATGAAAGGAAAGAGCAGCTCCCGCTGGGACTCCCTTTCCTCTTTCTCTTGCTAGTGCTCTCACTGATTCTTCTCCTTCTCTCACTTTTACCCTCTCTCACTCTCCTGTTCTTTCTCTTTCTCCCTTTTCTCTTTCCTCCCGATTTCTTTCTCCTGCTTTTTTCTTTCTATCTCTATCTCTCTTTTACTCTCTTGTTCTCTCCTCGGTCTCCTCTTTTTTATCACTCACTCAGCATTATCTCAAAGTCCCTCTCCCTCTTTCTCTCTTTACACCCTCCCCCTGCAGTAGGAGAGATTGGCGGAGGGCCAAGCGTGCCATCAGAGGCAGCAGCGTCATTGTCTCAATGCCACTAGTGGTGCCAGCTGCCAGCACTGGCACGGATCCATGTGACCAATGAGCAGCTGGCATGGGGCTGGGAAGACAGCAGAAGGGAGCGGAGCCGTGGAGAAGGGAGGTTAAGGGAGGATGGAGAGCGGTGGGAGCGGAGGATAGAAAGGGGAGCAAGGCCGGCGGCTAATACACAAAGGCACAAAGGGGGCGTGCTAATCTGACACGCTACACAGAGTTAACAAACTTAGCATGTCGACAGCAGACAGCAAGTTACTGTACAGCCAAACCTGCAGGCTTACTGTTCACTGGGGATTCTGTTACATCGCACAGATAACAACTAGTTAGCAATACCCTAGCAACCACAAGGGATACCATAGCAACTGCCAAGCAGTACCCTAGCAACCACCAAGGATACCACAGCAACATCCTAGCAACCATGTCAGATTGCATAGCAACCCTCTAAGCAAAATAGCAATCCGATGGAACACCATATCTACCACCTAGCAACACTCTAACAACCACTTAGGGTACCACAGAAACCGCCAAGCAGTTCCCTAGCAATTGTCCGGGACACCACAGCAACACCCTAGCAACCACATGGGAAACCATATCTACCACCTAACAACACTCCAGCAACCACTTAGGATATTACAGAAACCGCCAAGAAGTACCTAAGCAATCGGCCAGGATACCACAATAACACCCTAGCAACCATGTAAGATACCATAGCAACCACCAAACAACATCCTATCAACCACATGGGATACCATATTATTTGGTATATATTGCCAAGCAACACCTTAGCAACCACACTGCACTGCACACTGCACATCTTCAGGAAACATACTTTATTATTAACATCGTATTTCACTCCAGATCAGAACGCTACCAGTGAACAGCGTCAGCGTTTTCGTCCTTTAGCTGAACAAAGTTTTAAAGACCAGAGCAGATCTACGTGTGCCCAATGATACGCCGTACAAACCAATGTCCTAAATAAAGCACACAGTTACTGCCAACTGCCACTGCAACTGTGTGGATGTAACAACGGTTCATTGGCAGTACCATTTTTGTGTCCTGAAGTGTCCTGAAATTACCCACAGGCCTTCACTTTCCTGACAGGTTGGGGTGGAGCCTCAGTGCCCCTTTGTTAAATTACAGCCCCCCATGCTTTTATAAATCCACACGGCTGCTGGTCCTGTGCCCATTCTGCTCCCCTTATAAGAACCCCTAAGAGACCGCAGGCGCTATTAGTGGGCGTCCCGCTCTGGAATCGTGCTTAACTTTAACGCTGAGGCCGGCGAAAAAGCTTTCCAGTGAATGTCATTCTTTTAAAACGTGTCCAAACGATACACTGCGGCGCGGGCACGTGTTTTGGTAGCCACACGCAACGCGGGGCCTGATATTTAACGGGGAATATAATGTTAATGAGGCTTTTCAATGCAAACACGACACAACGGTGTGATTCAACAGGTCTCAGTGCGGCCACGGTGACGGCACAACAATATTTAGCTTTGCTTTACCGGCATTGTTATGTTTGACTCAGGCACCCTGTTTTTACTGCCTCATCTAAAATCAATATTGACAACATATCGCCTGGTAGCAATGAAAAATAAGCAAAGCCAAAAAAAGAAAAAGGGATGAATAAAACAACACACGGTCGAGACATCAGTTAGATGGTGCTCTCTCCCGCAAAGACTCGGAGTGGAGAAACACAGAAGAAAGGAAAGGGAAGACAGACGCGTGGAAAACAGAAAAAAAATGAAAGTGAGAGCTGAGAAGACAGGATGAGAGAGAAGGGTGGCTTGGCCCGGGTGAAAAGAACACACCAGAATGGAAGCTTACAGGGGAAAGAATCACAAACAGAGAAGAGGGCAGAGAAAATACGATCAAAGTCTTCCAAGCAATCTTCCCTTCTTCTTTTTTTTCCCTCCTCCGGCGAGGCGCGCTGGCCGCAGCCTGAACCCGGAGTGGCAGCTGTTCTCCAGCAAGAGGTTACGGCCACCCCACAGGCCAATCAGCGCGGAGCACGCTCAGACAGGGTCACTGAGGTGTCAATCAAACAGAGCATGTGGCATCACCTCCTATTAAAAACCCATCAGGAACATCCTAGACAGCTCCACTGGACCCAACTCCTCACCGACAGCGTGATGAGCATAAACACTGTCCATCAAACAGGTATA
This sequence comes from Prochilodus magdalenae, assembly GCA_024036415.1. Classification (NCBI taxonomy): domain Eukaryota; kingdom Metazoa; phylum Chordata; class Actinopteri; order Characiformes; family Prochilodontidae; genus Prochilodus; species Prochilodus magdalenae. The sequence goes on along the minus strand of JAMWET010007653.1, from coordinate 1,855,103 downwards.
GGCACTCCACAAATGTTCTTTCACTCATTTTATTTTTTAAAGCCCTTAAACAACTAAGGAGCTGTATGCTGGTGTGCACTCATGATCAGAGCTTGTTTGATTTCAGTTTCTGATTTTTGACATTTCTGGCAACTACGTTTTCTACAGAACAAGTTTCATGGTACTGTAAACAGTACACCCTCACACACAGTAAATACTGGATAATTCATAGTAGACACTAAATAATTTGCAGTAGATGCTGAATAACTCATAGTATACACTAAATAAGTCATAGCACAGAGAGGGAATCATTTTTTATTAGATAAATAAGTAATTAAACTAAATATTTCTTAGCACACAAAGAATAATTCATAGGAACTGAACAGTATATTGAAGATACTGAACAATCTGTCTATCGAAACTATTGATTCTAATTAGCCAGCTAAGACCATGTAGTATTTGCTAAACTGCTTTATCAGATTGTGGTGAGGCCAAGTATGTTAATTGTCCGGGTAGACCATAAGGCAGAGGAGAAAGAAGACCTAGATTTTATGGTCCTTAAAGTTCAGGAGTCCACATCCACTCATAGCGAGCTCACACCTAACATTTCTCTCACTTTGTGGTTTCCACACTTGGTTTTATTACTGTCTTGATTAAAAAGTGAACTATAGAAATGTTACAGCCTGCGGCACATTTAGTAGCAGAATTCATGGCAACACATGAGTAATACACCTCTGCTGATGTCTCTAGTCTAATTTCTGCATTACAACAGAAAATGAATATGAGAATTTTTCCTGGACCCCCTCATTTGACTGAACACTAGGTTAACGATGCAGGACGTCCAGACGCTGCAGGTTTCAGGACACTGAGGACATTCAAAGTGCCAATCAGGATGTCTTTAGGCTTCAGATACATCTAGCAACAATCAACAGCTCACCTTATAACAATAAATATTATATTCTTCTGCTTCAGTTCAGTTTATTACAGTTGTATATAAATATCTACATCAGCATTTAAATGTATACCAAGTCTAAAATCAGAAAGTAAGTACAGTAGAAGAACAGCATCACGGATGAAGAAATTAAAAACACTTACGTTACTGCATCAAAATTTAAGATCAAGTGACCAGGCTTTTCTTTATGAAATTGTGATTTTGGGGTTAATTTTGTTAGAAAGTAATGAGAAAGTTCTGTTTTAGTTAAAACAGGCCAGTTTTACCTGTTTTGCTGACTATATAAGTGAAAATAAGTCCACAAATCCCCCAAATATGTGCACAGCTTCATTTTATTTGCTGTGTTTAACACAATTTATCAAATTAAAAGTAATGGTGGATTCAAATATGCAGAGGTGAGCTCTCAGTGGAGGACACGTTAAACAACAAAATCTGAATTCTGACTAAATGTTTACATAACACTGATTTAACTTCAGAATCTTACTGTCCTAAAGAGTACAATAAAAATCGTGCATAGCATCTTAAACATCAGTCTACAACAGCAACCTGACATGCTAAATACTGGATATTTCCCAAAATACTGCACAACCAAGATCAGTCAATGAGCAAAGTGCAAATGCAATGACTTATAGCTGTATGGAGTGGAAACATAAGCCTACTTATTGATGACTTTATAAACTGAAACCACATGCACACAAATAACAACCAAGCAGAAACAACCAGAATGAACCAGTCTAATGGCTTTCACCACCTATTTATCTGATCTGCCATGATAAATGACAAAAAAGGTCAACATCGCAAATAAGTCTGACTCCTGATTATGCCTTTAGGGCTTTCCAAAAAATAAGAAGAAGGAAAAAAAAACATCCTGAGCTTTATATTTCTAGCTCATCATGAAACTGAAACACAAAACTCATTGCCTACTTTAAACACGCTATGTGGGCTAAATTAAAAGCGACAGCAAGATTGTCTCCAGTTTTCATTATAGGAAATATATATCTCCTGATCTATGGACGCAACTCATACTGAGATTGAAACTGTCAGACAAAGTTTAGCCAAACTTGGCCTTATCACGCCTGCAGTCAGGAGGAGTCCAGTCGTGCAGTCTTATATACACCTACTGACTATAAACCGAGATGACAAGTAAAGAGGTATACCACTGCAGTCAAAACATCTGCCATACTGTTCTGCTCCTATATGAACAGTGAAAAGGGTGAAAAGTTCAGAAACCAATGCCCTGTAGCTGGGACCAGTCGCATTGTTGTAGGTTTCAATTTAATTTCTAGGGCAACTGCTGTAGAATTATTTAATTCAACTATGCAACTACATATCATGCCCAAAAGTGTGCTGTTCTCAAGGTATTTGACTCAACTTTTTTTTTTACCAAGGTCCCTAGAATGCTTGAAAGGTAAATATGGACACACTGCTTCTGTTGTGGCCTCACGTCTACTTTCAGGCCACCTTGCCTATCATGAGTTTTTTATGAGCCACATAAGGCACATAGTGCTTGGACCCCAGTGATTGCCACTGCATTGCAATTTGTACATAGTGAGTTAGTTCTCACATCCTGCTCCACACTCTTACAGACACTCTATAAAAGTCAAGATAAACAGTTTTTAGACTAAATCTAAATGGAACCTGACTGTCTTGGTTACAAACAATGACAATGTAT